>CAKAOJ020000210.1:557500-692500 GCA_916701645.2 Sebastolobus alascanus | reverse complement strand
ATCTGGTTTGTTCAATATTAAGTAATGATTTGGTATTCTTGACTGGTAATGAATTCATATTTTGATAAGGATAATTATATCAGTAATTAATTTATATTTCTATATGACAGAGATGAAAGGTAATAATTATGGTTAAACAAGTTTAGGTAAAATAACTTGGATTATATGTTTAGCTCAATAAGGACGCTGGTTACTCATTAATGAGTTATGGAGAAGAGATTAAATAAGTTTGTACTTCTTCTCACTCCTTTTCGAATATGTAAACCAAGGCAAGTGTTTGACAATTTCTTTTGCTTATGATTTTCTTTGTATGTGGATACTGCTTTTTTCTGGCAGTCCACTTGTTGTATGATGATTCTCTTTTTTTTTTAATTATTAATATTATTTTACATGTTCGAAATAAAATTTGAAATGAAATGAATCATGGAGGAGAGAAATTTCCTGACGCCGTGTTTCTCCTCTTGACAGTTTGATTTTCGGCGCCATCACCTGCATCTCGGGTGTGTTGGGCGTGGCCAGCGGCGTGCAGTTGAGTCGGCAGCTGAGGACGAGGACGCCGCGAGCCGACCCGCTGGTCTGCGCCGCCGGTCTGCTCCTCTCGGCGCCTTTCCTCTACCTCGCCATCGTCTTCGCCGAGGCCAGCACCATCGCCACATACGTGAGTTTCAAATGACGTCCGACCTTCGACGAACTTAAAGATATAATAGAATCGGTCATAATAACGATGTTTCCCGTCAGGTGTTCATCTTCCTCGGAGAGACCTTCCTCTCCATGAACTGGGCCATCGTAGCCGACATGCTGCTGGTGAGAAACCGTTTCTTCACTCTGCAGATGTAACATTATCACATGACACTTTTTCCTCGCCAAAGTTTAGCGTAAGTTTGAAGCGTTATTTAACCTCCTTCATGACCAGCTAGTCTGACCTGGTTGGATTCATCAGGTTTTATAGTTTCATATGATACCAGTATCTTCACTCTAGCTTTAAAACTGAGCCGCTGCAACCTAAAAATCACAAGTTGCGTTAATGCGTTAAAGAAGTTAGTGGCGTTAAAACGAATTTGCGTTAGCGCGTTATCGAATTAACTTTGACAGCCCTAATATAACATAAAAATATCTTTTTATAACGCGAAAAACATGTAGTTATAACTTTAAAATATTTTTTTATAACGTGAAAAACATCTTGTAACTTAAAAATATTTTTTTATAACGTGAAAAACATCTTGTTATAACTTAAAAATATTTTTTTATAACATGAAAAACATCTTGTTATAACCTTAAAATATCTTTATAATGTGAAAAACATCTTGTAACTTAAAAACATTTTTTTATAACGTGAAAAACATCTTGTTATAACCTTAAAACATTTTTTTATAACGTGAAAAACATCTTGTTATAACATTAAAATATCTTTTTATAACGTGAAAAACATCTTGTTATAACTTTAAAATATTTTTTTATAACGTGAAAAACATCTTGTAACTTAAAAACATTTTTTTATAACGTGAAAAACATCTTGTTATAACTTAAAAATCTTTTTATAACATGAAAAACATCTTGTAACCTAAAAATATATTTTTAAAATGTGAAAACATCTAGTTATAACTTAAAAATATATTTTTATAACGTGAAAAACATCTTATAACTTAAAAATATCTTTTTACGAAATTAAAAACATCTTGTTATAACTTAAAAATATCTTTTTGAAAGACAGCCCTAGTTTTTTTTTATTAAGTCGTGTGATATCGTGGTAGTAGAATAAACTTTGATAATTAAATTAAAATGCTTTTTCCTCTGAACGTCATGAAAAGTTTAATGTTCAATCCACAGTTTGGACCACAAATATATTTAATATTTTATTCCTATATTTTAACTTCTGCACTATTTTATGTTTTAGATAATTTTTTCTTCTTATACATATTTGATGAGTTTTGTTGGAGGGAGCCTGAGATCTTTCATTACCAACGACTGCTTCTCTGTAATCGTTGTGCACAATAATAAAAACTATCTTTATCTCCGTCTGTGTTTCTCAGTACGTGGTCGTTCCAACTCGCCGCTCCACAGCTGAAGCTCTGCAGATCGTCATCAGTCATCTCCTGGGAGACGCAGGAAGTCCGTACCTGATCGGAGTGGTACGTTAAAGCTCTCGTATAAACTGTTGAGGAGTTTAATTTCAAACTAAACATCATATTTGATAAGCTCTTGGTGTGTTTTGTCCTCTCAGGTTTCCGACTCTCTGAGGAAGACGGACTCGTACCTGTGGCAGTTCCGCTCTCTGCAGCTCTCTCTGCTGCTCTGCTCCTTCGTGGCCGTGATAGGCGGAGGTTTCTTCCTCGCCACCGCCCTCTTCATCGAAAAGGACCGCCATCGCGCCGAGAACTACGTCCCCACGGGTGAGACAAACCGGAACGTTCCCACTTCCCCATTTCATGAGTGATGTGTAGTTAAAGCCTCGTGTTATTATTACATGTAGAATCAGTTCCGGCGAGCCAGACCGCGGACCGATCGGCGTCCAGCGAGGAGCTTCCGGCGGATACGGGCGTGGGCGTGGCTTAGTGTGACGACACGGAGAGGCGACCGTCGGTTCTAAACAACAATCTCCTGAAGAGGTTAGCGTAGATGCTACGATAGCATCAGTTCTATCAGGACCGGAGAGCAAAGAACGATGGAAAAGATGTTTTTGCTCTTCTCCCGACCGGCTTCGGCAAGAGTTTGATTGACAGATGGTTCATCCAATCACCTGCCAAGTATTCTTTGAAAGCGCCGGCCCTTTTTCCAAACGGTTCCCGAAGTCGTCTTCTCAGATGGTTCTGTGTATATTACCGTAAAATACATCATATTTTTATCATACAATTCCTGATGTATTAATACGTAAGCATCATTTTAATGTTGTAGCTGACGAAGTTTTTAATTTCAATTAGTTTATTAACTTTTGGGTTGTTATTCCTCCACAACGTATCGTTTAAAAATGTCCCCGGTTTTCTGTGTAAAATCTTAAATTTACATAGTTTCTCAAAGTGCGGCTCACGGGACAACGGTGGCCCTCAGGAACGTTTTGTGAGGCCGGTGAAAATGGCCAATTTAGCGCAAGTTTGGAGCGTTATCTATTTTCCTCCGCGACACGCTAGCATGACCTGGTTGGTACCGATGGATTCTAGTTTCATATGATACCAGTATCTTCACTCTAGCTTTAAAACTGAGCCGCTACATCCTAAAAATTGCAAGTTGCGTTAAAGAAATGGCGTTAAAACGATTTTGAGTTATTATCGCGTTAACTTTGACAGCCCCAATATTTACTGTTGTTCTTTAATAATAAAGCAAGTATTTATATAAAATGGTAAAGTACAAGTACATCAAAATTGTACTTAAGTACAATGTTTGAGTAAATGTACTTAGTTACTTTTCACGTCTGCTGATTCGTAATCAAAGTTAAAGTGTTTCTACAGGTTGAAATCAGCATTTCAGTAGCTATAAAGTTGTTTGATGATGATTAGGGGTGGGAAAGGTTTTTTTTTACTATTTCTAAACAGATGTTTTAATGCCAGAATCGATATTTCTGCTTCATCTGAGTCTATGTGGAGGTAGAAGGAAGTTACCGCTTTTATTGTGGTAGTCTGAGTAACGTGACGTCATATCCGTTCCGTATCCGTCAACCAAAACAAACCTCAGAAAGTATAAAACGTTGGAGGGTCGTCGTGGATACGACCTGCACCCTCACATGTTAAATCCAGCGTGGTAAACACTACACATCCAGTAAAGGATGGAAACACTTTGGGTTTCACACATTGCAGGAAAAGCAGAGCTAGACATCACGGCTAAAGCTGCATGCTAACTCTGTCACGGACAGGAAACGTTATCGTATCGCGGTAACGTGCGGTCCAGCCGGCCGTCGCTCTCGTCTCCGTGGTCAAATGGGCCGACGCTACAACTGTAGAGCACCCATATACTGACATTTCTGTTAAATGCATTGAAACGGCCCCGATGGAGCTGACCATGGATGGATAAAGAGAACGGAGCTGACGGGAGAGCTAGAGACGGACTTGGAGAAGTTAGAGGAAGTAGACACGTGGGACTACGTCCGCTTTTCAAAATAAGATGTTAACAAAGGGAACTGTATATACAAAATACATCTATGGAAATAAGATTGATTGGATTATATTCACCAGAAGTATAAAACATTACATGTCCCTTATAAATTAAAAAGAAAATACCACTAATCTGTGAGGGAAATGTCTTAATTCTTTGATTTTTGGGTTACTGGATAATAAATGTAATAAATACTTCCTGACAATGATCCTGATATATTTGCCGTGCGGAAGCAGAATAAATGACCTCGTCTTTTCTCTCTGTTAACAGATGACGAGCCGATTGTTGTACCGAAGAGCGGCCGGTCCACCAGAATCCCGGTGTCCAGTGTTCTGATCTGATGATGGAGGTTCTTGTGTCCAACACACACCTGCTGTTATTATTATATTTAATGTATTTTAAGACTGTGAACACCGATTGGACTATCTGCCATGCAGAAAAGTTTTTATTTTTAATTTCTTTATCATATACTATGTTTTTTTTTTAATAATTTCACCGTGCCAGGGAACATGCCGTCATCTTTCGGGGGAACTTTTTTTTCCTCCGGATGTTATTTTTTGACTCAAAACGAGGTTTGTTGGGATTGTTTTCAGAGCGTTGAGACGTTGAGAGACTCTGTGGAGTTGCTCTGTGGAGACGAACTGATCAGTATCTTTCTTACCTTCAGTGGGACTCTAAACCTGCTGGTCTGGGATCAGCCAGAGATCAGTATGATTCATGTAACACAACCAAAAAACAGACTGCATTTTGCACCGAGAGTCATTTTATATACAGGAGAGGCTTTATTAATCAGATCATAACCATGTATTTTAATTATTACACTACTATTCTTACAGTCGTCCCAGAACTTAATGATCTTTTTATGCTGTTTTTAATTCTTTAGTTTTTAAATGTGTCCGGTGTTAAAGGGAGTGCTGTTCAGAGAGCCGGGACGTTTTATTTTACCTTTTTTTTTCTGGCAGGTTTCAGGTTTTCTTTGTCAGGTCGGAGGAGCTCAGTCTGGTTGTTGAAGAGAGCTTCACCAAGTCGGCCGTGGAGAGAAACTAGTTTCACAGTTTGTCTCAGCAGGTAGAGCACACGCTGCAGAACATACTGTGTTATTTAAAAAAAGGAGCAAAAAAACACTTTTAAATGAATGTTATTAATCCAAGTTGTTTGTTAACCTCAAATTATTTTCGCAAAGCTTTTTTGTGAACTATTAAAGTGGAATTAACTTGTCACATGTGTGTGTTTGCACTTGATGGAAATGTGTTATTAACTAGCAGGTGAAATTATAATTATTAATGATCCAAGAGGAGGAACATGATGCAGAGTATGGAGGACGGAACCTGCCAAAATAAAAAACAAATAAATAAATTACTCGATAAATACATAAATATATCATTAAATGTAGCAAAAATAATATTAAAACTAAATGTAGCCATTAATTAATTGATAGAATGTGACATAAATTCATATTTCTGTTTTAAATGGCTTCTTTATTTATTTATCTCTGTATTAATTACCTTATTTATTTTATATATTTTTTATTAATTAATTTAATTTTATTTATTTTTGCTTTTTTTTTTATTTATATTGGAATTTATTTTTTTATGTATTTATTACTGTATGTATTTTATATTTATTTTAAAATATATGTTTTTTATTTATGCATTTCTTTATTTAATTATTTTGTCACGATTTTCCATTCGCATTTCACCCATTAGTTATTTCCCCAAACTTTATTTCTTATTCTTTTCTTTATACATTTCTTTATGCATTTCTGCCTCATTATGCAAATGAGGGGTTGTCACTCAACGTGTGTCATCATGGGGGAAAAAATACAGAAAAAAGTAAGTTTGTGGAAAATAAATAAGGGGTGAAATGCAGAAATAAATTAATGCATGTATTAATTAAATAAATACACACTTTTAAAAATACATATAAAATTAATATGATTTATGATAAAATCATTTATAAATTAATACAAATAAATAAAAGGGAAAATTAAACAAGAGTAAATAAATAAGGGAATTAATACAAAGATGAATAAATAAAGAAGCAAATTAAAACAGAAATATTAATTTTTTGCAACATTTAATGACATTTACTATTTTTATAAAGTCATTTATTTATTTTTTGTTTTGGCAGGCTCCGTCCTCCATAACACAGACCTCTGAGTATTTTATTTAAATCAAAATATTATTAATGCTGCAATTACGTGGTGTCAGAATAAATGTAAAAATTCTAAGAACGGCCGTGAACATTTTGGTACACAGCGTCATATTACGAAGAAACATGGCGGACGAAAGTAAACGTTGGGTTGATGGTAAACTTTTTATTAATTCACATATTGCATCAGTTTTTCTACTCGCATGTAATTTAATATAATTTTAAAAATTGAATTTATTTGTAATATGGTATGTTGTAGCCATTAGCAAAAAAAAAAAAGTATATAAAAGTCAAAATATAGTATGTCCTAAAAAAAAAAAAAAAAGTTTTAAAAAAAAGTCAAAGTATAGTATGTCCTAAAAATGTATTATAAAAAAGTCAATATATAATATGTCCTAAAGACGTTTAAAAAATATAAATAAAAAAGTTTTAAAAAGAAGTCAAAGTATAGTATGTCCTAAAAATGTAAAACAAAAGTCAAAGTATAGTATGTCCTAAATATGTAAAATAAAGTTTAACAAAAGTCAAAATATAGTATGTCCTAAAAAAGTCAAAAAAAAAAAGTCAAAATATAGTATGTCCTAAAAAAGTCAAAAAAAAAAAAAGTTTAAAAAAAAAGTCAAGGTATAGTATGTCCTAAGAATGTAAAAAAAAGTTTTAAAAAAAAGTCAAAATATAGTATGTCCTAAAAAAGACTAAAAAAATGTCAAAGTATAGTATGTCCTAAAAATGTAAAAAAAAAGTCAAAATATAGTATGTCCTAAAAAAGACTAAAAAAATGTCAAAGTATAGTATGTCCTAAAAATGTAAAAAAAAAGTCAAAATATAGTGTCCTAAAATGTAAAAAAAAGTTTAAAAAAGTCAAAATATAATGTCCTAAAAAAGTTAAAAAAAAAAAAAGTCAAAATATAGTATGTCCTAAAAAAGTAAAAGAATAAAAAAAAAGTCAAAGTATAGTATCTCCTAAAAAGGTAAAAAAAAATTTAAAAAAGTCAAAATATAGTATGTCCTAAAAATGTAAAAAAGTCAAAAAAAAAAAAAGTCAAAAAAAAAAGTCAAAATATAGTATGTCCTAAAAAAGACTAAAAAAATGTCAAAGTATAGTATGTCCTAAAAATGTAAAAAAAAAGTCAAAATATAGTATGTCCTAAAAATGTAAAAAAAAAAAAAAAAGGTTAAAAAAAAGTCAAAGTATAGTATGTCCTAAAATGTAAAAAAAAGTTTAAAAAAGTCAAAATATAATATGTCCTAAAAAAGTAAAAAAAAAAAAAAGTCAAAATATAGTATGTCCTAAAAAAGTAAAAAAAATAAGATAAAAAAAAAAGTCAAAGTATAGTATGTCCTAAAAAGGTAAAAAAAAGTTTAAAAAAGTCAAAATATAGTATGTCCTAAAAATGTAAAAAAAAAAAAAAAAGGTTAAAAAAAAGTCAAAGTATAGTATGTCCTAAAATGTAAAAAAAAGTTTAAAAAAGTCAAAATATAATATGTCCTAAAAAATTAAAAAAAAAAAAAGTCAAAATATAGTATGTCCTAAAAAAGTAAAAAAAATAAGATAAAAAAAAAAGTCAAAGTATAGTATGTCCTAAAAAGGTAAAAAAAAGTTTAAAAAAGTCAAAATATAGTATGTCCTAAAAAAGTTAAAAAAAATAAAAGTTTTAAAAAAAAGTCAAAATATAACATGTCCTAAAAAAGTAAAAAAAAAAAAAATTTTAAAAAAAAGTTAAAGTATAGTATGTCCTAAAAAAGTAAAAAAAAGTTTATAAAGTCAAAATATAGTATTTCCTAAAAAAGTCAAAAAAAAAAAAAAAGTCAAAAAAAAAAGTCAAAATATAGTGTCCTAAAAAAGTCAAAAAAAAAAAAAAAGTCAAAATATGGTGTCCTAAAAAAGTCAAAAAATAAAAAAAAAAAGTCAAAGTATAGTATCTCCTAAAAAGGTTAAAAAAAAATTTAAAAAAGTCAAAATATAGTTTGTCCTAAAAAAGTAAAAAAAAAAAAAAAAGTCAAAATATAGTATGTCCTAAAAAAGTAAAAAAATAAAAAAAAAAGTCAAAGTATAGTATGTCCTAAAAAGCTAAAAAAAAGTTTAAAAAAGTCAAAATATAGTATGTCCTACAAATGTAAAAAAAAAAAAAAAAAAGGTTAAAAAAAAGTCAAAGTATAGTATGTCCTGATTAATGAATCTGTTAGTGTGTGATGTTTCTCTCCTCACACTATAGGAACTAAACTGTTCAATTTAACACATGTCGTTATGTGTGGGCTCTCTGACATTTAAGATAAGAAAAACATCTTTTATTGTGGGCCAGGCTTTAGTCATGGAAGATAAGGTCGTTGATGAACATATTTGGTCATAGTTTTTGTTAATAAAATTCACACCGTTCAGACGTCCCTCTCCCCAACTCTGTGTCCACGTCCAACGTCTCATCTCTCTCTCCCTCATGACATGAAGAGGTTGATGGCGATGGCGATGGCGATGGCGATGGCGATTCTTCACTTGTCTGTCCGGAGCCGGAGGAGATCTGGACCGGTTTAGCGAGAGCAGTGTGTCCGAAAATGCTGTTGCACAGATCGTAACACTGCCAGTCCAATCACCCACCACCACTCTGTTTTTATTGTGGTCATGCACTTAACTTAATTATAACTTAAAAATATATTTTTATAACGTGAAAAACATCTTGTTTTAACTTGAAAATATCTTTTTATAAAGTGAAAAACATCTTGTTATAACTTAAAAATATATTTTTATTAAGTTAAAAACATCTTAATATAACTCAAAATATGTTGTTATAAAGTGAAAAACATCTTGTTATAATTCAAAATATCTTGTTATAACTTAAAAACATCTTGTTATAACTTAAAAACATCTTGTTATAACTTAAAATATATTTTTATAAAGTTAAAAACATCTTAATCTAACTTAAAATATATTTTTATAAAGTTAAAAACATCTTAATATAACTTAAAATATCTGTTTATAAACTTAAAACCATCTTGTTATAACTTAAAAACATCTTGTTATAACTTAAAACATCTTGTTATAAATTAAAAACATCTTGTTATAACTTAAAAACATCTTGTTATAACTTAAAATATATATTTTTATAAAGTTAAAAACATCTTGTTATAAAGTGAAAAATATCTTGTTATAACTTAAAACCATCTTGTTATAACTTAAAAAATCTTGTTATAACTTAAAAACATCTTGTTATAACTTAAAAAATCTTGTTATAACTTAAAAATATCTTGTTATAACTTAAAACCATCTTGTTATAACTTAAAAAATCTTGTTATAACTTAAAACATCTTGTTATAACTTAAAAACATCTTGTTATAACTTAAAATATATTTTTATAAAGTTAAAAACATCTTGTTATAACTTAAAATATATATTTTTATAAAGTTAAAAACATCTTAATATAACTTAAAATATCTGTTTATAAAGTTAAAAACATCTTGTTATAACTTAAAACCATCTTGTTATAACTTAAAAACATCTCGTTATAACTTAAAAATATCTTTTTATAAAGTGAAAAACATCATTATAACTTAAAAATATATTTTTATTAAGTTAAAAACATCTTGTTATAACTTAAAAACATCTTGTTATAACTTAAAATATATTTTTATAAAGTTAAAAACATCTTAATATAACTTAAAATATCTGTTTATGAAGTTAAAAACATCTTGTTATAACTTAAAACCATCTTGTTATAACTTAAAACCATCTTGTTATAACTTAAAACCATCTTGTTATAACTTAAAAAATCTTGTTATAACTTAAAACATCTTGTTATAACTTAAAACCATCTTGTTATAACTTAAAAACATCTTGTTATAACTTAAAACATCTTGTTATAACTTAAAAGCATCTTGTTATAACTTAAAAAATCTTGTTATAACTTAAAACATCTTGTTATAACTTAAAACCATCTTGTTATAACTTAAAAACATCTTGTTATAACTTAAAACATCTTGTTATAACTTAAAAGCATCTTGTTATAACTTAAAAACATCTTGTTATAACTTAAACATCTTGTTATAACTTAAAACATCTTGTTATAACTTAAAACCATCTTGTTATAACTTAAAACCATCTTGTTATAACTTAAAAACATCTTGTTATAACTTAAAAACATCTTGTTATAATTTAAAAAATCTTGTTATAACTTAAAACCATCTTGTTATAAATTAAAAACATCTTGTTATAACTTAAAAACATCTTGTTATAACTTAAAATATATATTTTTATAAAGTTAAAAACATCTTGTTATAAAGTGAAAAATATCTTGTTATAACTTAAAACCATCTTGTTATAACTTAAAAACATCTTGTTATAACTTAAAACATCTTGTTATAACTTAAAAGCATCTTGTTATAACTTAAAAACATCTTGTTATAACTTAAAAACATCTTGTTATAACTTAAAACATCTTGTTATAACTTAAAAACATCTTGTTATAACTTAAAAACATCTTGTTATAACTTAAAATATATATTTTTATAAAGTTAAAAACATCTTGTTATAAAGTGAAAAATATCTTATTATAACTTAAAAATATCTCGTTATAACTTAAAAACATCTTTTTATACCAATTGATTCTTTAGGTTTTCTAGTTTCATATGATAGCAGTATCTTCACTCTAGCTTTAAAACTGAGCTGCTACAAACTAAAAATCACAAGTTCTGTTAATGCGTTAAAAGTAATTAGTGGTGTTAACATGAATTTGCATTATTATCGCAATAACATCGACAGCCCTAGTTTTTCATAAGTAAAACATCTGTATTCTCCTTCCACATCTGTCCACCTCCAGGTCACAATAAAGTCTTCTGAATTACATTAAAAAATGTAAAAACTTCCAGGAACAGATGTGATGTTTTCTAAGCTTTTATCACATAATAATTAGTGCTGTGATGAAGTGAAATGAAGTTTGAGGAGAGGGGGGGGCAGGTGTCCCCCCCTCTCCTCCCTCATTCATGGGGGGTTTTCTCTTCTCCCCCCCTCGGTGTCACTCTTCTGTCGACGGGAGGAGAAACGAGGCCGAGCGAGGTACAGGAGAGGAGCGAAGAGGAGCACTGTGGTTTCCTGTTTGTAGGTGGGAGGATGTTGAGACGGTTGCAGCAGCGTTCACACGGCGCTGCAGCTTCTTAACACCCGGCGGTGTCACCGTTACATCTCCTGATTGGTTCGAGGTGTTTGTGTGAAACAAGCTTTTTTTTTTTTTTTTTTTTTTTGCTGTTCTGAGCTGCAGGGCCTCTTTTCCAGTTTCCAGTTTGCAGTCGAGAGCGTCTGAAAGAGTTTGATCAACCCACACGAGCCTCGTTGGTCGGTGAGTCACCTGGTTGGTGAGTCAACCTCAGCTTGTCAAACACTTTAAACCGTTAACTCAGGGTTGGTTATTGATCAGCTGATGTTTTTTTTTTTTTTTTAAAAGACTCCCTTCTGTGTTTTCTGAACTTTTACAGGTCTCTTTGGACAAACGCGACCCGCATTGCTGGTCTCCTTTCTCGTAGGAAACTGAGGAAGACGACGAAGCATCACAGGATCTGTGGCGAAGGGTGAAGCGAGGTGATTGGGTGCAGCGGCGATACAGAGGAGGAGAGTCGCTGACAAAGAGGGAGGAGAGAGCTGAAGTAGGTCTCAGATCAGATCAGATCAGAACGTGAGCGAAGACGTCTCCAGATATGGCTGATGTTTGACTCCAGTAGTCGCCTCGTGTGGACCAGATACCGTCGGGGGACACGAGACCAGCAACAACTTCACCCCGTCCTCCTCGTCTCAACGCACAACCGCCTCTCCGACCGCCGCAGGTGTAGGTGAGTCCTCCGTCAGTTTTATAACCTCACCTGTTCATTTGTGACTTCTGCGTTATGGAGGAACCTCGGGTTGTTCCCAGCATGCACCTGGAGGAGGTGAAGCTGAGCGTTGAAGGTGTGAAGGAAACCAGTAATCACTTCTTGGCGTCTTCACCACTCTTTTAATTCTCTCTCTCGGGCAACAAAACAAGAGGAATCACAGAGTTTAAACACCAGAAAGTGTATTTTAGTGATAATACTTCTGTACTTTGGCTTAAGTAGTATTTTCAGTGCCGGGCTTTTACTTGTAGCAGAGTATTTCTACACTTCTTTTTACTGAAATAAGTGAGTACTTCTTCCACCTGATCTCTAAATAACTCGACTCTCCGACCCAATCAGGACTCGATCTGGTGCAGAAAAAGACGAGTATAGAAAATGAATCATACTTTTTTTTAAAACGTCCTCCTCACCACGTACGGAGTGTTTCTGTACTTAAACCTGACTGCGTTGTTTTAGACAGGATGTTCTCTTGTATAGGTGGATGTGGACTTTTAATATTTCTACTCCTTTAAAAATGAGCAGAGATCTAAATCGTCTCTTCACGCAGCGCTGCAGTGTGACAGGCAGCCATCTTGTGAGTTCTGGCTCCGTCTTTAAGCTCATTTTGAAAGGTTTTATTAAGAGACCCGCAATAGAGCCGTTTTAGTCCTTTTAGGGGGGTACAGGGGGTCTTTAGGGGGGTACAGGGGGTCTTTAGGGGGTCCAGGGGGTCTTTAGGGGGGTCCAGGGGGTCTTTAGGGGGGTACAGGGGGTCTTTAGGGGGGTCCAGGGGGTCTTTAGGGGGTCCAGGGGGTCTTTAGGGGGGTACAGGGGGTCTTTAGGGGGGTCCAGGGGGTCTTTAGGGGGTCCAGGGGGTCTTTAGGGGGGTCCAAGGGGTCTTTAGGGGGGTCCAGGGGGTCTTTAGGGGGGTACAGGGGGTCTTTAGGGGGGTACAGGGGGTCTTTAGGGAGGTACAGGGGGTCTTTAGGGGGTACAGGGGGTCTTTAGGGGGAGATAGCAGGTCAACAGTAGAGGTCACATAGAAGTGGTGTAAAATCATCTGAAAGCTGGAACCTGGAGATTAATTTGAGATGCTGCTCAGCACTGTGGTTCAAGTTCTTCTAGTCATAAATAAGAAATAAACATGAATTAATTAATTAGGCCAAAAACCAAGATGGTGACGGTCAGAGACCAAGATGGCGACGGACGAAAACCGACAAAAACCAAGATTGCGACGGACAAAAGCCAAGATGGCAGTCTTTAGGGGGTCCAGGGGGTCTTTAGGGGGGTACAGGGGGTCTTTAGGGGGGTACAGGGGGTCTTTAGGGGGTACAGGGAGTCTTTAGGGGGAGATAGCAGGTCAACAGTAGAGGTCACATAGAAGTGGTGTAAAATCATCTGAAAGCTGGAACCTGGAGATTAATTTGAGATGCTGCTCAACACTGTGGTTCAAGTTCTTCTAGTCATAAATCAGAAATAAACATGAATTAATTAATTAGGCCAAAAACCAAGATGGTGACGGTCAGAGACCAAGATGGCGACGGACGAAAACCGACAAAAACCAAGATTGCGACGGACAAAAGCCAAGATGGCAACGTACAAAAACCAAGATGGCGACGGACAAAAGCCAAGATGGCAACGTACAAAAACCAACAAAAACCAAGATGGCGACGAACAAAAGCCAAGATGGCAACGTACAAAAACCAAGATGGCGACGGACAAAAGCCAAGATGGCAACGTACAAAAACCAACAAATACCAAGATGGCGACGGACAAAAGCCAAGATGGCAACGTACAAAAACCAAGATGGCGACGGACAAAAGCCAAGATGGCAACGTACAAAAACCAACAAAAACCAAGATGGCGACGAACAAAAGCCAAGATGGCAACGTACAAAAACCAACAAAAACCAAGATGGCAACGTACAAAAACCAAGATTGCGACGGACAAAAGCCAAGATGGCAACGTACAAAACCCAACAAAAACCAAGATGGCGACGGTCAGAGACCAAGATGGCGACGGACGAAACCCAAGATGGCGACGAACAAAAACCAAGATGGCGACGGACAAAAGCCAAGATGGCAACGTACAAAAACCAACAAAAACCAAGATGGCGACGAACAAAAGCCAAGATGGCAACGTACAAAAACCAAGATGGCGACGGACAAAAGCCAAGATGGCAACGTACAAAAACCAAGATGGCGACGGACAAAAGCCAAGATGGCAACATACAAAAACCAACAAAAACCAAGATGGCGACGGACAAAAGCCAAGATGGCAACGTACAAAAACCAAGATGGCGACGGACAAAAGCCAAGATGGCAACGTACAAAAACCAACAAAAACCAAGATGGCGACGGACAAAAGCCAAGATGGCAACGTACAAAAACCAAGATGGCGACGGACAAAAGCCAAGATGGCAACGTACAAAAACCAACAAAAACCAAGATGGCGACGAACAAAAGCCAAGATGGCAACGTACAAAAACCAACAAAAACCAAGATGGCAACGTACAAAAACCAAGATTGCGACGGACAAAAGCCAAGATGGCGACGGACAAAAGCCAAGATGGCAACATACAAAACCCAACAAAAACCAAGATGGCGACGGTCAGAGACCAAGATGGCGACGGACGAAACCCAAGATGGCGACGAACAAAAACCAAGATGGCGATGGACAAAAACCAAGATGGTGACGAACAAAAGCCAAGATGGCAACGTACAAAAACCAAGATGGCGACGGACAAAAGCCAAGATGGCAACGTACAAAAACCAAGATGGCAACGGACAAAAACCAACAAAAACCAAGATGGCGACGGACAAAATGGCAAACTCAAGGCTTCATAAAGTCAGTCCACAAACCAATGGCTGACGTCACGGTGACTACGTCCACTTTTTATATACAGTCTATGATCTCTACTGTAAATATGAAGCTACATCCAGTTAGCTTAGCTTAGCATAAAGACTGAAAACGGGGAAACTGCTAGCCTAGCTCTGTGCGGAGGAAACAATATCCTCTTACCAGCAGCTCTAAAGCTGATTAACATATTATATCTGGTTTGTTTAATCAGCTGTTGGTGGTTTGATGGAGGTTATTACGGGACTGTTTCTTGGCGGTGAGCGGTGACTTCCTGTCGTTGTAAGTTGCCAGAAGTAAACGATCAGAAACTCTGATATCACAAAGATTATCGAGTCTGAAGGTGTTGCTGCTGTTCTTCATCTTATTGACGTCATATTTTGAGAAAACTGAACTGATACAATCTATTAAACTGTTTGTTGTCAGTCTTTTCCTGTCACACTTCATTTCTTTGACCTTTTTTTGCCTTCTAATGAAACCTCTCAGGGGGTTTCTGTTGTGGGGAAAAACAACACAAAATGAGCTTAAAGACGGAGCCACAACTCACAAGATGTCCGCCAGAGGAGCTGATTTTAATCTCTGTGAAGATGATAAGATGAAGAGTTGGTAGAAATATTCATTACTTTCATTAGGAGATGGGAGCTGTTTTCACTGGTGGTACATTTACTCAAGTACTGTACTTTAGTACAAATTCAAGTGTTATACTGCCATACTTTTACTGAAGGAACATTTTCAATGCAGGACTTTTACTGTAACAGAGTATTTTTACAGTGTAGTATTAGTACTTTTACTGCGATAAAGGCTCTGAATACTTCCTCCACCACTGTGTGTTTTATGTGGAGGGTTCCATGTGAGGGGGTTCAGGTGTTTTCCAGCGTCTGGAGTCGGTCTGTGATGTTTTTAGTGGAGAGTTCAGGTTCTCTGAGGAAATAAAATGATCTGTACCAGCCAGTGGTGCCACGTGTCAGATGGTTTTCCTTCCTGTGTGACGCACCAGGTCGATTATCATCATGTTCTTCTTGTGATGCCTCAGAAAAGTAAAACATACCACCAGTTATTTAAGAAAACTGAGCAGGTGGTTTCATCTTTAAATCGTGGCTTCCTCCTGTTCATCACTTGACTTAAAAACGACAGAAGAAGAAGAAGAAGTGCACATGTTCTAAGTACAGAATAGTGGTAACGGTATAATGTGTTGTAGCTGTGCCAACGAGATGTTGTGTGAAACATCTAAACAACTGTTGGATGGATTGTGATTAAATGTGGTTCATCATTCATGTTCCCCTCAGGATAAACTGTAATAACTTTGGTGATCCTCTGACTTTTCCTCTAGCGCCATCATCAGGTCAACATGTTAATGTGTCCAATACTTTGATGGCCGAAAACCAAGAACCAAGAAGGCCAAAAACCAAAAACCAAGAACCAAGAACCAAAAAACCAAGATGGCGATGGCCGAAAACCAAGACAGCCGAAAACCAGGAACCAAGACGGCCAAAAACCAAGAACCATGACGGCCAAAAATCAAGAGCCAAGACGGCCGAAAACAAAGAACCAAGACGGCCGAAAACCAAGAACCAAGACGGCCGAAAACCAAGAACCAAGGCGGCCGAAAACCAAGAACCAAGGCGGCCAAAAACCAAGAACCAAGATGGCCAAAAACTAAGAACCAAGACGGCCAAAAACCAGGAACCAAGACGGCCAAAAACCAAGAACCAAGACGGCCAAAAACCAAAAACCGAAGACGGCCAAAAACCAAGAACCAAGATGGTTGGAGATCTCTGGATAATAAAGATAAAAGTTGACCATCTTTCCAACAACAACCAGGACGTATTTCTCAGTTTCTAAAAAAAGTCTTTGGAGGATCTAAACATCTGCACAGTCTGATTATATCTCAGACACACAAACAAAATTAGCTTTAAAACAACAGAAATATGAATGAAGTTTGGTTAGCGGCGGCTGCAAAGTGGACTCAGACGTTCTGTTATAAATCCTGAGAAAAACTTTTGTAAATTCTCATCACAATCCGTCCAGTAGTTGTTGAGATATTTCAGTCTGGACTTAAGTGGAGGACAAACTGACCCATTTTATTTTAACTGTCCTCTTCTGTCCTCCTCAGATGAAACATGGCCGACTCCTGGCTCATCTGGGTTATGGCGGCCGCCATCTTCGTCTCCATGGTCCTCCTGGCTTTCGTCTGTCTGCACTGCAGGAACAAAGGCCCTCTGGGTGGGAAGACATCTCGCTTCACACTGCACCAACACGTGGTTCATAATGACCTGAATGTTACATCCTGTGGTTTTAAACCAGATTCATGTTCTCACACTTGTGATGGTCACTGACGCGGCGGTTTCTGGTTTAACCCGATGAGAGATTTTTAATTGTTTGAATGAAATGAAATAGTTTTATTTTTTCTTCTGTGTCCTCCCACCAGTCTCCATCAGGCAAGTGAATCCTTCAGAGGACTACATGCCGTAAGTCTTTTCTCCTACTGCCGTACATTTTAATATGAAATGATGACTGAAGGATTTTTTCTTTCTTTCAATCAGATCCACTGAATTCAGAGTCATCCATCCATGTAAGTTGAGTTTTACTGAAGTTTGTACTTGTAAGAAAAGTCTGTGAAACATTCAAAACAGGAAGCAGCTCCTCTTCCAAAGTCTCAGCCAGTTAGTCGTAAAAAATATTTTATTTTCATACAAAAAGATGCTTCACAAAAGATGGAAACAACACCCCTGCAAAAATTACACTTTTTTTAAATGATAAATAACACGTGAATAATAAGAAAAACTATTAATTTCTTATGTAATAACTGTAAGTATTTAAGACAATAGAATGGAATAGAATTCCTTTATTGTTTTATAAGTGGCAGTCCTGACGGCGCATTCACACATATCAACAGGAAGAAAGAGGATTTGATATCTGAATTTTGAGATGAAGTACAGGTTAGTTTTAGGTTCATATTATGGTGCAGAAAATAACATATTTCTTCACTTTACATTTTCCAAAGCCAAATAAGCTGTATGAGAAAAAGTGGCACATCGTCTGTGTTTTTTTTTTGTAATTAATTTGCACGTCAATATATTTTTTTAAACTCTTATTTTTGTCATGAGTACTTTGAAGAACGCAAATATTACGCGGCGAAAAACCAACATAGATTTTTCTGAGCTTTCGCACCGCGAATAAAGACATCAACCGATCACGTTGTGTGGAACATTAATGACATATTTATTAATTTATGGAGTCATGTATTTAGTTATTCATTTATTTTTATTTATTTTTTCTGAACATCCACAGCTGCTATCATGCAGAATTTACTGTTTTTATCCTGTAAATTCAGACTTTTCTGATCTTGTCAAAGCAGAATCAGCAAATAGTTTCTGCCCGATACACAGTAAATGATCAATTTGTGTATCTCAGTACTCGTCTTCGTCGATATAAAACGGATATGACGCAGCAGTGACGCTATAAATAAAGTACAGGCTAACTAGTTTCTATTTAGTGAACTTTCACACTTATAAGAACGTTGTTAACGTCCCTGATGAAGGCAGAAACAATCGATTTCTGGATCACACATTATATTCATTCGTCAGTGTCGTTATATTTCATGATGGTGACTTCGACGCTACGCTGATGATGATGTCATTTACGTTGGTCTTGTTTTTAATGATGATGATGAAGGTGGCTTTCTCTCTGTTGACCTGCAGCCCAGCAGTCCACTGATCCGAACTCCATCCACCTTCCCTCCGACCGGCTGTCACCTTTGTGAGTTACTTTATTATAACAAAACTCACCTAGTCCACAGCTGCTGCTGCTGAGATTACAGAGCTTTCTGTCAGCAGGCTGACTGTGAACAACACATCACTACTAAATAATGAGAACATGGCTGAAATGTTTCCTAATCTAATCTAAAACAAACTTTTAACGTGATACTTTTCCGTTTTTTCTTTTCCTGTAGTGGCAGCAATAAGCTTCCGTAGTTTTATACTCTCTCCCAGATCCAGTGGTGGAGGAAGATTCTGTTGGTTTAATCGAAATGCTCTCCTCTGGTTTAATGCCTATCTTCATAATAGACGTCAGTGTGTTGTCTTTCAAGGTTCTCAGTCGTACTATTTAATTGTCGAAAAAGGGTGTTCCACAAGGTTCCACCTTGGGACCACTTCTTTTTTTAAATCTTTAATAATGACCTACCTCAAATATGCTCAAATTGTCTTGTTCATCTTTATGCTGATGACACTGATATTTACATTTCTAACTCTGATACTCGCATTGAATAAAAAGAAGTCCTGCAGCATGGTGTTTGGTACGCGACATAATCGTTCATATTACTTGGATTTGCATGTTCATTTTGATGATTGGTCACCGCTTGGGAAAGTTGATTCGTTCAAATATCTTGGACTTTGGATTGACCACGAACTCTCCTTCAAGCCCAACATTGATTTTATTATAAAAAGAACATATGGTTGTCTGAGTTCACTTTATCGCATAATTAATTGTTTTACAGAGCGAGCTGTTTGTATCTGTGTATTTTCAGTGTATGTTTGTTGTGTAATGCTGTATGTGTTTGTGTATTTGTGTCTATAGGAACCCCGCAAAAAATGAGATGCTACATCTCAAGGGGCTATCCTCAAGTACTCAGATCCTTTACTTTAGTAAAAGTAGCAATACTAGAATTTCAAAATACCCTGTTACAAGTAAAAGTCCTGCATTCAAAATAATACTTGAGTAAAAGTACCAAAGTATTACCAGCAAAGCGTTAGTTTTGTTGTGGGACAAGTTGCAACTTTATCCTTCCTATTATTGACGACGACTTCATGGTGACTTTAAATGTATAATAATACATCATATTTTGTATTAAATCTGAAAATAACTAAAGGTGTCAGATAAATGTTTAATATGTGTTTTTCTTTTTGTTTTCCCACTCAGCTCACATTCAGATGATCCTGGAGCTCAGCGGAGACAACGATCCTTCACCACAGAAACTGGTGACGTTCTGCTTTTCTCTTCACTTTTAGTCGTCGAGCGTGTTGTTCTCTTCGTCCTCTTCACGCTGCCGTTCTCATTTCATAAAGTCATGATTTATAAGAGATGTTAGTCAGGAATACCAGTCCGTTTCTCTGGTCACGTCTTTACACTTTGATGATATAACTGTCGTACTTCAATCTAAAAATCTTAACAATCTGACTGTTTCTCTCCTACAGAAAGTAATCCGAGTTATGAGAATCCAGCAGACGGTAAGATCCTGTTTAACTACAACAGTCTGTTAGTAACAGATATGACATATGCACAGATTTCAGGTACTTGTACTTGAGTATTTCCATGTTATACTAGGGCCGGGATGATACACCGATCTCCTGATTCAATACTATCACGATAATTAGGTGCCGATTCGATATTGTGATTATTATTAACTTTTTTAACTCTAGACCATGAAGGGAAAAAGTTGAATCAGACACTTCTAGAGACTTTTACTTTGGAAAATCTCTAAATGAATCCAGTAAGAATGTTTGATTTTCAGTATGTATGTAGTCAGAGATGTCCTGAAGTCAAATATATCAGGATCATTGTCAGGAAGTATTTATTACATTTAATATCCAGCAACCCAAAAATCAAAGAATAAAGACATTTCCCTCACAGATTAGTGGTATTTTCTTTTTAATTTATAAGGGACATGTAATGTTTTATACTTCTGGTGAATATAATCCAATCAATCTTATTTCCATAGATGTATTTAGTATATACAGTTCCCTTTGTTAACACCTTATTTTGAAAAGCGGACGTAGTCCCACGTGTCTACTTCCTCTAACTTCTCCAAGTCCGTCTCTAGCTCTCCCGTCAGCTCCTCTTTATCCATCCATGGTCAGCTCCATCGGGGCCGTTTCAATGCATTTAACATAAATGTCAGTATATGGGTGCTCTACAGTTGTAGCGTCGGCCCATTTGACCACGGAGACGAGAGCGACGGCCGGCTGGACCGCACGTTACCGCGATACGATAACGTTTCCTGTCCGTGACAGAGTTAGCATGCAGCTTTAGCCGTGATGTCTAGCTCTGCTTTTCCTGCAATGTGTGAAACCCAAAGTGTTTCCATCCTTTACTGGATGTGTAGTGTTTACCACGCTGGATTTAACATGTGAGGGTGCAGGTCGTATCCTCCTGAACAAATTCAGCCTGCTTTGAGTTTCTCTGTATGATGATGGAGGATGATGTTGATGACATGTTGTCTTCTTTAGGTCCTGACTACATAAACGCTGAGAGCGATGCAGAAGACCCCGGCTACATGTAGGTTTCTGCTTTCACATGAAATTCTGGTGTTTTTCCACTTATTTACAGGACCAGTGTGTAACATCTCAGGGGATCTTTTATCAGAAATGGGATATAATATTCATAACTATGTTTTCTTTAGTGTATAATCACCTGAAACTAAGAATCGTTGTATTTTCGTTAACTTAGAGTGAGCCCTTCATATGTTACTCCTCCACGTTTCTACAGTAGAATACTGAATACTGAGAATAAAGTCATAATATTATGATAATAAAGTCATAATATTTTAAAGTAGTAATTTTACGTGTTATTTTCTTTTTTCTCATAAAGTTAGGACTTTATTCTTGTAATATTAAGACTTTTTTCCTCGTAAAGTTCTGACTTTATTCTCGTAATATTACGACCTTTTTTCTCGTAAAGTTATGACTTTCTTCTCGTAAAGTTATGACTTTCTTCTCGTAATATTACATCTTTTTTTTCCTCATAAAGTTATGACTTTATTCTCATTCTCAACGTGAGCCGCAGAGTGTAAAACCGTGGTACCGCCAGCCGCCGTCTGACTTCCTGTTGCTCCTAAAGTAGTGTTATTATGGTATGGATGACCTCTGAGCGAGGTGAACAGCGTCACCACGGTTTAACACTCGGCGGCTCACGTTACCGTCGTCTTGTAAAGGGAGAAGTGAGCGGAGCGGTACTCGGTTGTAATCTGCAACCACACCACTAGATGTCACCAAATCCTGCACACTGTCCCTTTAAGGCTTTTCTTCTTCTCTGGTTTCTACAGAATCGTGTTGCCCGAAGATGAAGCTCCACTGACCAATCAGAGCAGAGCCTCGACGCCCAGTTCAGGTACAGTTTGGAAAACAGAAACACAAATTCAGACTATAGAGTTTCATCCAGCAGCTTCTGGGATCAAGTTTATAGCTTTTTTATTTACTGTATATTATCTGTGATTTATATAATCTCTAATTTATATTATCTCTAATTTACTGTATATTATCTCTAATTTACTGTATATTATCTCTAATTTACATTATCTCTAATTCACTGTATATTATCTCTAATTTACTGTATATTATCTCTAATTTACTGTATATTACCTCTAATTTACATTATCTCTAATTCACTGTATATTATCTCTAATTTACTGTATATTATCTCTAATTTTATATTATCTCTAATTTACTGTATGTTATCTCTAATTTTATATTATCTCGAATTTACTGTATATTATCTCTGATTTACTGTATATTATCTCCGATTTATATTATCTCTGATTTATATTATCTGTGATTTATGCCCTCACTAAACTCTATTAGAATCATCATCATACATACATGAACTTTGACCTCTTCATTTAACCCATTCTCAGGAAGAAAATGGATGGACGGATATATACAGTATATATATAGATATAGATATTTATAGATAGATAGATTAAAACATAAAATTGGAGAGAAATAACTAAACGTGGTATGACTTGTTAAATTATGAGGGTGAATATAAAGTGTTTAACTGATCAGCTGTTTGATCCGCAGATGTTCTACATGATTATGAAAACGTCCCCGAGAAGAAAGGTGAGGAGTTTCTGTTATTCCTTATTATAGGCGTCTAGTTTCCTCTTAAAATATCTTCTTTTTTCTTCTATTCATTTCAAATGTTGTTAATTTTTTTATCACTTAAAATTGGCTAAAAAACTTGATTTTGATTTTAATTTTTTTTAAGTGATCTTCCTTCATTTGTTCATGTGACTTCAGATACTTACACAGTAAGTGTGTTTTCTTCTTCTTGTGTCCTCAGAGGACAGAGACTATCTGAACGTGGAGCATTTTCAAAGTGAGTTGATGTTTTTTTCTCCCTCGTTGGTGTCTCACACATTAATCTGCTGATTATTTTCTCCATTAATCGATTGATTTGTTCTCGTTCTGATGTTTAATTTCTTGTTTTCCAGCAGGATCGACTCCGGATCTGTCGGCTCAAAGCGACAGCGACGATGACGATGATGATGATGACGAGGGGAACTACGTCAACGTGCAGGATGGGACGCAGACTAACTGACCGCAGTGAGCTTTTTAAATGCCATCTACACTTTTCTTCTTCTACCTTTAACTCACGATGGTGTTTTATTTCAAACTGCTGAGGAAAGAAACTGAAGATGAAATATGACTTTTTATGAAGAACAAATATTCTGCCAGTTTTATGGAACTGTTAAAAGCTGAAACACCAACCGGGGACCAGATGCAGTAAAATACATCTGTTAGATTTAAAAAGCCATAATTCATTAACTAATTATAAATCTCGCTGATCATCTATCTATGAGTAACTGCAGCAGTGGAAACCCAAGCTGAACTGGCTTTTTAAAGAGAGATGAAGAGTACATGTGCATTTTTCTGAGTTTTAAATCAATATTTAAAGCGGATTAAGGGTGCAAATTCTGACCTGACGCTGAATTAAAAAGTACATAAAGTCTTTACAGCGAATCTCGAGGGAGCAAAATGTCATGACAGTCCTTCCGAAAGTTATTGAGATATTTAGTATAGAAACAAATTTAGGTTTCTTGTAAATTTGACCTCTAAAAATGATTTAAATTAAAGAGAAATCACCCACAGACAGATTAAACCTGTAAATTAAAATCCAGAATAATCTAACAGCAGATCAGCTGTAAAAATCCCCCAAAAACACGTCAGGCTTCTTCAGTTCAGTTCATCTAATCCGGGGTCAGCGACCTTTACTATCAAAAGAGCCATTTTTAGGCAAAAAAATAAATAAAACAAATCTGTCTGGAGCCGCAAAACATTTGATCATTGTGATGAAGGTAACACAGCTTATAGTCTAAGTATATAGAATATAAGTCTAATGCAGTGAGGGCCAAAGTGTTAATGTACTACGGAGTATTAGGGTCACATTGAGGGAAAAAACATCTAAGATTTACAGAATAAAGTCGTAATATTATGAGAAAAAAAGTCGTAATATTACAAGAATAAAGTCATAACTTTAAGAGAAAAAAAGACGTAATATTACGAGAATAAAGTCATAACTTAACGAGAAAAAAATCGTAATATTACGAGAATAAAGTCATAGCTTTATGATAAAAAAAATTGTAATATTACAAGAATAAAGTCATAACTTTATGAGAAAAAAAATTGTAATATTACGAGAATAAAGTCAAAACTTTATGAGAAAAAAAATTGTAATATTACGAGAATAAAGTCAGAACTTAACGAGAAAAAAAATTGTAATATAACAAGAATAAAGTCATAACTTTATGAGAAAAAAAATTGTAATATTACGAGAATAAAGTCAAAACTTTACGAGAAAAAAAGACGTAATATTACGAGAATAAAGTATTAATTTAACGAGAAAAAAAGTCGTAATATTACGAGAATGAAGTCATAACTTAACGAGAAAAAAAGATGTAATATTACGAGAATAAAGTCACAACTTTACGAGAAAAAAAGTCGTAATATTACGAGAATAAAGTAATAACTTTACGAGAAAAAAAGTCGTAATATTACGAGAATAAAGTCACAACTTAACGAGAAAAAAAACGTCGTAATATAACGAGAATAAAGTCATAACTTTACGAGAAAAAAAGTCGTAATATTACGAGAATAAAGTCATAACTTTACGAGAAAAAAAGTCGTAATATTACGAGAATAAAGTCATAACATAACGAGAAAAAAAATTGTAATATTACGAGAATAAAGTCATAACTTTATGAGAAAAAAAATTGTAATATTACGAGAATAAAGTCAAAACTTTACGAGAAAAAAAGTCGTAATATAACGAGAATAAAGTCATAACTTTACGAGAAAAAAAGACGTAATATAACGAGAATAAAGTCATAACTTTACGAGAAAAAAAGAGGTAATATTTCGAGAATAAAGTCATAACTTTAGTAGAAAAAAGTCGTAATATTACGAGAATGAAGTCAGAACTTAACGAGAAAAAAGTCGCAATATAACGAGAATAAAGTCATTACTTTACGAGAAAAAAAGTCGTAATATTACGAGAATAAAGTCATAACTTTACGAGAAAAAAAGTCGTAACATTACGAGAATAAAGTCATAACTTTACGAGAAAAAAAGACGTAATATAACGAGAATAAAGTCATAACTTTACGAGAAAAAAAGTCGTAATATTACGAGAATAAAATCATAAATTTACGAGAAAAAAAGTCAATAACACGTAAAATTACTGCTTTATAATATTATGACTTTATTCTCTAAATCTCAGATTAATTTTTTTCCTCAATGTGGCCCTAATACTCCGTCGCACCGTAGACCTACAACAATGATAAATGAAAATGTAAACAAAAACAGTTATTCATTTCCATTTGTAAAAGTCCACAGAGGGCTAAAGAGCTGCAGGTTGCTGAACTCTGATCTAACTCGTCTGAATCCGTCAGAAGAACTAAACTTCTGTAGTTTTTTTTAAAGTATTTTTAAGTATTTTGTGTCCTCCACAGTATCTGTCTAACATTATGAGAGGTTTTTAGATGCATGTTTGAGCTTTTCTTTGATTTTTACTGACAACTCCTGAGAATGTCTTCAATCACAATTTAACATAAATACGGTGTATTTATGTGTCGTTACTGTTTCTGGATCTGTAATCCACTTGTGTGTTGTTTTTTTTCAAAGTGACTACAAATCAATTAAACCTTCACAAGACTTTAAACTCTACTACATTTTATTCTTTATTAGTCACAACTACTTTCTTTTAACTTTCCTCTCTTTATTTGGACATATTTTGCCATTTTAGTCTGAATTAAAGACTAAAAACTAAAACAAATGTACACAGCCATTATGTGGTAATTAGGTCACATCAACTATTGAAGAGATTGTTGTCAGTAGATTTTAAGTAGATTGTAAGTAGATGTATTTATTTACCAGGCGGTACGGTAAAATATAAAATCCGATCAGTCTGCTGTGGTAATCCACTGGTAACTTCTTTTATATAATCAGCAGTGTCTTTTCTGTGTCAGTGTCTCTGAACAACTGTCTGCTTGTCTCTTCTCTACTAACTTCTGTAAAATCACCTTCTGTGAAGGCTGAATAATATTAATGACATGTTATAATAATATATATGAATAATATTAATGACATGATGTTTACCAGTTCGACAAAAAACTCCTTTTTATTACATATATTTATGACATGCTATACTATTGACTTTTTATTATTTTTCTTACATACTATATCATGATTTTTTATGACGTACTATACTATGACTTTTTTTCGTCATACTTTACTATGACTTTTTTTTCATGACTTTTTTCAACATACTATACTATGACTTTTTTTCGTCATACTATACTATGACTTTTTTTCAAGAATTTTTTCGACATACTATACTATGACTTTTTTCATGACTTTTTTCGACATACTATACTATGACTTTTTTTCAAGAATTTTTTCGACATACTATACT
The DNA here is from genome assembly GCA_916701645.2 of Sebastolobus alascanus. NCBI lineage: Eukaryota > Metazoa > Chordata > Actinopteri > Perciformes > Sebastidae > Sebastolobus > Sebastolobus alascanus. The sequence goes on along the minus strand of CAKAOJ020000210.1, from coordinate 665,893 downwards.
ATGACTTTTTTTTCATGACTTTTTTTGACATACTATACTATGACTTTTTTTCAAGAATTTTTTTGACATACTATGACTTTTTTTCATGACTTTTTTCGACATACTATACTAGGACTTTTTTTCATGACTTTTTTCGACATACTTTACTATGACTTTTTTTCATGACTTTTTTCAACATACTATACTATGACTTTTTTTCATGACTTTTTTCAACATACTATACTATGACTTTTTTTCATGACTTTTTTCAACATACTATACTATGACTTTTTTTCATGACTTTTTTTGACATACTATACTATGACTTTTTTTCAAGAATTTTTTCGACATACTATGACTTTTTTTCATGACTTTTTTCGACATACTTTACTATGACTTTTTTTCATGACTTTATTCAACATACTATACTATGACTTTTTTTCATGACTTTTTTCGACATTATTATGACTTTTTTTCACGACTTTTTTCAACATAATATATTATGATTTTTTTTCATGACATTTTTCGATATAGTACAGTATGACATTTTTCGTCATACTATAGTATGATTTTTTTTATATACTATAGTATGACATTTAACGACATATTATACTATAATTTTTTTCGACATACTATACTTTGATTTTTATTGACATATTATACTATGATTTTTTTTCATGACTTTTTTCAACATATTATAGTATGAAATTTTTCATCACGTTTTTCGACATACTATGCTATGACTTTTCTATAAACACGTAACTTGTAGTTTATGTTCAAACAAAAAATTAACTTCCCAGGAGACTACTTTTTTTCAGTGGTTTTATTATTAATGAACTGGTTTCGTCTGTAAAAGGATAGAGGAGGTGGGACGGGGAGAAAAACTGTTTCCACTATCAGTCAAAGTTTCCACCAGTTATTGTCTTCAGTCCAGCTTCTTGTTCATGTGTGAAAACAGTCTTTATTTACATTTTAAAATCCAGAAATGTCTTTCTGTCTAAAAGATGATGTGGGTAAAAATGAGTACGTGTTAATTTGATGTCAGGAGGTGGGAATGTTACGAGTTGTTTGGGGATATTCGGGGCAGGTTTTGTCACATAGTGACGCTCGTCTTCCTCGCTCCTGAAGCCAGATGTGACGGAGGGTTTCAGTTTGCAGAAGGGTGGAAGGACAGCTGCTGGCTGGGGTGAGCCTGAACCTGAACAGCTGGAAGACACAACACACACAGGAAAGAGTTGCTTAAAAATTCATCCACATTTTGAATTCAAGGCTTTTTTACACAAACACCTGAAATTACAAAAGGCACCTAGAGGCACCTTGCAAATAATGTGAGAATTATGTTCAATCATCAATGCTTAGTTGTGCGCTAAAGTGAATCTAATCATTGCGTAGTGGGATCTGTTATAGTATGTAGAAAAATGTCAAAACTCATGTCATAAAAAAGTCATAGTATAGTATGTCGTAAAATTTCATGAAGAAAAGTCAGGATTGTAAGTCGTAAAATTTCATGAAAAACAGTCATAGTACAGTATGTCGAAAAATGTCGAAAAAAGTCATAGAATAGTATGTCGAAATTTTTTACGAAAAAAGTCATAGTATAGTATGTCGAAATTTTTGCAAATAAAAGTCATAGTATAGAATGTCGAAATCTTTTGCAAAAAAGTCATACTATAGTATGTCAAAAAATTTTACGAAAAAAAGTCAGTGTAGTATGTCGAAATTATTTGCAAAAAAAAAGTCATAGTATAGTATGTCGAAATTGTTTGCGAAAAAAGTCATAGTATTGTATGTCAAATTTTATGAAAAAAAGTCATAGTATAGTATATCGAAAAATGTTATGAAAAAAAGTCATAGTAAAGTATGTCGAAATTGTTTGCGAAAAAAGTCATAGTATAGTATGTCGAAATTTTTTGCGAAAAAAGTCATAGTATTGTATGTCAAAAAATTTTATGAAAAAAAGTCACAGTATAGTATGTTGAAATTTTTTGCAAAAAAAAGTCATAGTATTGTATATCAAATTTTATGAAAAAAAGTCATACTATAGTATGTCGAAATTTTTTGCAAAAAACAGTCATACTATTTTAAGTCGAAATTTTTTGCGAAAAAAAACCCAGTATAGTAATTCGAAATTTAAAAAAAAAAAAAGTCATAGAATAGAATATCGAAAATTTTCATGAAAAGTCATACTATAGTATGACTTTTTTCATGAAAATCTCGAAATTTTAAACTGAGTTTTTTTTCCACCAAATTAATCGACAGACTATACTATGCCTTTTTTCATGAAAATATTCGTAAAAAAATGTCATAGTATAGAATGTCGAAAATTTTCATGAAAAAAGGCATAGTATAGTCTGTCGATTAATTTGGTGGGAAAAAAACTCAGTTTAAAATTTCGAAATTTTCATGAAAAAAGACATGCTATAGTATGACTTTTTTGAAAATTGACGAAATTTTAAACTGAGTTTTTTTTCCACCAAATTAATCGACAGACTATACTATGCCTTTTTTCATGAAAATTTTCGACATTCTATACTATGACATTTTTTTACGAATATTTTCATGAAAAAAGTCATACTAGAGCATGTCGGAAATATTCGTAAAAAAATGTCTTAGTATAGAATGTCGAAAATTTTCATGAAAAAAGGCATAGTATAGTCTGTCGATTAATTTGGTGGAAAAAAAACTCAGTTTAAAATTTCGTCAATTTTCAAAAAAGTCATACTATAGCATGTCTTTTTTCATGAAAATCTCGAAATTTTAAACAGAGTTTTTTTTCCACCAAATTAATCGACAGACTATACTATGCCTTTTTTCATGAAAATTTTCGACATTCTATACTATGACATTTTTTTACGAATATTTTCATGAAAAAAGTCATACAATAGCATGTCGAAAATATTCGTAAAAAAATGTCAAAGTATAGAATGTCGAAAATTTTCATGAAAAAAGGCATAGTATAGTCTGTCGATTAATTTGGTGGAAAAAAAACTCAGTTTAAAATTTCGTCAATTTTCAAAAAAGTCATACTATAGCATGTCTTTTTTCATGAAAATCTCGAAATTTTAAACTGCGTTTTTTTTCCACCAAATTAATCGACAGACTATACTATGCCTTTTTTCATGAAAATTTTCGACATTCTATACTATGACATTTTTTTACGAATATTTTCATGAAAAAAGTCATACTAGAGCATGTCGGAAATATTCGTAAAAAAATGTCATAGTATAGAATGTCGAAAATTTTCATGAAAAAAGGCATAGTATAGTCTGTCGATTAATTTGGTGGAAAAAAAACTCAGTTTAAAATTTCGAAAATTTTCATGAAAAAAGTCATACTATAGCATGTCGAAAATATTCGTAAAAAAATGTCATAGTATAGAATGTCGAAAATTTTCATGAAAAAAGGCATAGTATAGTCTGTCGATTAATTTGGTGGAAAAAAAACTCAGTTTAAAATTTCGTCAATTTTCAAAAAAGTCATACTATAGCATGTCTTTTTTCATGAAAATCTCGAAATTTTAAACTGAGTTTTTTTTCCACCAAATTAATCGACAGACTATACTATGCCTTTTTTCATGAAAATTTTCGACATTCTATACTATGACATTTTTTTACGAATATTTTCATGAAAAAAGTCATACTAGAGCATGTCGAAATATTCGTAAAAAAATGTCATAGTATAGAATGTCGAAAATTTTCATGAAAAAAGGCATAGTATAGTCTGTCGATTAATTTGGTGGAAAAAAAACTCAGTTTAAAATTTCGTCAATTTTCAAAAAAGTCATACTATAGCATGTCTTTTTTCATGAAAATCTCGAAATTTTAAACTGAGTTTTTTTTCCACCAAATTAATCGACAGACTATACTATGCCTTTTTTCATGAAAATTTTCGACATTCTATACTATGACATTTTTTTACGAATATTTTCATGAAAAAAGTCATACTAGAGCATGTCGGAAATATTCGTAAAAAAATGTCATAGTATAGAATGTCGAAAATTTTCATGAAAAAAGGCATAGTATAGTCTGTCGATTAATTTGGTGGAAAAAAAACTCAGTTTAAAATTTCGTCAATTTTCAAAAAAGTCATACTATAGCATGTCTTTTTTCATGAAAATCTCGAAATTTTAAACTGAGTTTTTTTCCACCAAATTAATCGACAGACTATACTATGCCTTTTTTCATGAAAATTTTCGACATTCTATACTATGACATTTTTTTACGAATATTTTCATGAAAAAAGTCATACTATAGCATGTCGAAAATATTCGTAAAAAAATGTCATAGTATAGAATGTCGAAAATTTTCATGAAAAAAGGCATAGTATAGTCTGTCGATTAATTTGGTGGAAAAAAAACTCAGTTTAAAATTTCGTCAATTTTCAAAAAAGTCATACTATAGCATGTCTTTTTTCATGAAAATCTCGAAATTTTAAACTGAGTTTTTTTCCACCAAATTAATCGACAGACTATACTATGCCTTTTTTCATGAAAATTTTCGACATTCTATACTATGACATTTTTTTACGAATATTTTCATGAAAAAAGTCATACTAGAGCATGTCGGAAATATTCGTAAAAAAATGTCATAGTATAGAATGTCGAAAATTTTCATGAAAAAAGGCATAGTATAGTCTGTCGATTAATTTGGTGGAAAAAAAACTCAGTTTAAAATTTCGAAAATTTTCATGAAAAAAGTCATACTATAGCATGTCGAAAATATTCGTAAAAAAATGTCATAGTATAGAATGTCGAAAATTTTCATGAAAAAAGGCATAGTATAGTCTGTCGATTAATTTGGTGGAAAAAAAACTCAGTTTAAAATTTCGTCAATTTTCAAAAAAGTCATACTATAGCATGTCTTTTTTCATGAAAATCTCGAAATTTTAAACTGAGTTTTTTTTCCACCAAATTAATCGACAGACTATACTATGCCTTTTTTCATGAAAATTTTCGACATTCTATACTATGACATTTTTTTACAAATATTTTCATGAAAAAAGTCATACTAGAGCATGTCGGAAATATTCGTAAAAAAATGTCTTAGTATAGAATGTCGAAAATTTTCATGAAAAAAGGCATAGTATAGTCTGTCGATTAATTTGGTGGAAAAAAAACTCAGTTTAAAATTTCGTCAATTTTCAAAAAAGTCATACTATAGCATGTCTTTTTTCATGAAAATCTCGAAATTTTAAACTGAGTTTTTTTCCCACCAAATTAATCGACAGACTATACTATGCCTTTTTTCATGAAAATTTTCGACATTCTATACTATGACATTTTTTTACGAATATTTTCATGTAAAAAGTCATACTATAGCATGTCGAAAATATTCGTAAAAAAATGTCATAGTATAGAATATCGAAAATTTTCATGAAAAAAGGCATAGTATAGTCTGTCAATTAATTTGGTGGAAAAAAAACTCAGTTTAAAATTTCGTCAATTTTCAAAAAAGTCATACTATAGCATGTCTTTTTTCATGAAAATCTCGAAATTTTAAACTGCGTTTTTTTTCCACCAAATTAATTAAGCATTTTTCCAAATTTTTCATAAAATTTTCCTTTTCATGAAATTTTTTTACAATATTTTATAAAAAAGTCATACTAGTGTGAAATATTCTAAAAAAATGTCAAGTTAGAATAAAATTTTCATGAAAAAAGGCATAGTTTATTGGAAATATTTTGGAAAATTTCGTAAAAAAAATCATAAAATGTCGAAAATATCATGAAAAAGTCATATATAGTAAAAATTCATAAAAAATGTCATAGTATATGTCAAAAATTTATAAAAAGGATATTGTTAAAAAATTGTTTAAAAAATCTATTTAAAATCGTCAATTTTCAAAAATCTTTTATAATTCTTTTTCTAAAATTCGAATTTACTAGTTTTTTCACAAATTATCGACATTTATCATGATTTTTTCATAAATTTAATTTTAACAATGACATTTTTAAAAATTCATAAAAAATCATATAAGATGTCGAAAATATTCTAAAAATGTCATAGTATATGTCGAAATTATGGGATTAATTTGTGAAAATAAATTTTGTTAAAAAATCAATTTAAAATTTCATAATTAAAAAGTTTTATAATTTTTTTCAAAAATCAATTTAAAAATTTTTTCCAAAATTCGACATTCTATACTATGCCTTTTTTCATGAAATTTTCGAATTCATACTATCATGTAGAATATTCATGAAAAAAGTCATATAAAAAATGTCAAAATATTAGAAAAAAATTTTCTTTAAAAATGGAAATTATATCAGTAAATTTGTCGATAATTTGTAAAAAAATCAGTTAATTTTCATAAATTCAAAATTAATGTCTTTTTTCATGAAAATAAATTTTAAACTGCGTTTTTTTTCCACCAAAAATCGACAGACTATACTATGTCTTTTTTCTGAAAATTTTCGCATTCTTATATGACATTTTTTTACAATATTTTCTGAAAAAAGTCATACAGAGCAGTCTGAAAATTTCTAAAAAAAGTCATAGATAGAATGTCGAAAATTTTTAAAAAAAAAGGCTAGTTGTAAAAAATTTGTTTAAAAAACTCATTTAAAATTTCATAATTCAAAGTTTTATAATTTTTTTCATAAATATTCGAATAAATGATTTTTTCACAAATTATCGACAGCTATACTATGACTTTTTTCAGAAATTTTCATACTATACATTTGAATTTTTAAAAATTTTCATGAAAAAAGCATTATATTTCGAAAATTATTGAAAAATAATTTTGAAAATTTTTTAAAAAAGGCATATATTGTGATTAATTTGGTGGAAAAAAAACTTTAAATTTAATTTTCAAAAAAATACTATAGCATGTTTTTTTCATAAATAAATAAATTTTTTTCACCAAATTAATGACAACTATCTATGCTTTTTTCATAAAATTTTCGACATTCTATACTATGCAATTTTTTGCATATTTTCATTAAAAATCATACTAAGATGGAAAATATTGTAAAAAAATTTTAGTATAGAATGTAAAATTTTCATGAAAAAAGGCATAGTATAGTCTGTCGATTAATTTGGTGGAAAAAAAACTCAGTTTAAAATTTCGTCAATTTTCAAAAAATCATAAAATGCAGACTTTTTCATGAAAATCTAAATTTAAACTGAGTTTTTTTTCCCAAATTAATCGACAGAATACTATGCCTTTTTTCATGAAAATTTTCGACATTCTATACTATACATTTTTTTACGAATATTTTATTGAAAAAGTCATACTAAATGTGAAAATATTCGTAAAAAAATGTCTAGTATAAAATTCAAAATTTTCATGAAAAAAGGCATAGTATAGGTCATTAATTTGGTGGAAAAAAAATCTCAAATTTAAATTCAATTTTCAAAAAATCATACTATAGATGTTTTTTCATAAAATTAAATTTTAAACTAATTTTTTTTCCACCAATTAACACAACTAACATGCCTTTTTTCATGAAAATTTTCGACATTCTATACTTGATTTTTTTACGAATTTTTCAAAAAAAGTCATACTATAGCATGTCGTAAATATTAAAAAAATGTTATATAAATTAAATTTTCATGAAAAAAGGAAATATCTTAAATTTGGTGAAAAAAATCTTTAAAATAAAATTTTATGAAAAAAATATCTATAGAGTCGAAAATTTCTTGATAAAAATAAATAAAGTAAAATTTTCATGAAAAAAGGCAAGTATAGTCTGTGATTTTTTGGAAAAAAAACAGTTTAAAATGTTCTAATTTCAAAAAAGTCATACTATAGCATGTCTTTTTTCTGAAAATCTAAATTTTAAACTGATTTTTTTTCCACCAAATTAATCGACAGACTATACTATGCCTTTTTTCAAAAATTTTCGACATTCTATATAACATTTTTTTACAATATTTTCAAAAAATTATAAAAGCATGTAAATATTCGTAAAAAAATGTGATAAAAATGTAAAATTTTCAAAAAAGCATAATAGTCTGTCGTTAATTTTGGAAAAAAAATCTCGATTTAAAATTTCGTCAATTTTCAAAAAATCATCTATAGCATGTTTTTTCATAATTCTCGAAATTTTAAACTGATTTTTTTCCACAAATTAATCGACAGACTATTATGCCTTTTTTCATAAAATTTTTTCTAATATGACATTTTTTTACAATATTTTAATGTAAAAAGTCATACTAAAGCATGTCAAAATATTCGTAAAAAATTTGAGTATAGAATGTCAATTTAATTAAAAAAGGATAGTATAGTCTCAATTAATTTGGTGGAAAAAAAATCATTTAAAATTTATTTTTAAAAAAGTCAAATTATAATGCTTTTTATAAATTCGAAATTTTAAATGAATTTTTTTTAAAAAATCGACAGTTTTATAATGCCTTTTTTCATGAAAATTTTCGACATTATATATGACATTTTTTTAATATTTTCATGAAAAAAGTCATACTAAATGTCGGAAATATTCGTAAAAAAATGTCATAGTATAGAATGTCGAAAATTTTCATGAAAAAAGGCATAGTATAGTCTGTCGTTAATTTGGTGGAAAAAAAAATTTAAAATTTCTAATTTCGAAAAATTCATATATAGATATTTTTTCAAATTAATTGTAAATAAAATTTTTCAAAAAATGTCAATATACTATCTTTTTTTGAAAATTTTCGAATTTAAATATTAATTTTCTACAAATATTTCATAGAAGTCTTATAAATGCCGAAATTTTCAAAAATTTTTGTTCAAATATATATTTTATTTTTCATGAAAAAAGATATTAATTTTATTTGAAAAAAATCATTTAAAATTTGTATAAAATATCATGAAAGGCATATTGTAATATTATTGTGAAAACGAAAATTTTAATTCTTTTTCAAAAAAGTCAATATATATGTCTTTTTTTTGAAAAATTTTATTTAAATGATTTTTTTAAAATTTAATAAAGTTATACAAGCTTTTTCAAATGTTAAATATTCTAAAATAATTTTCGAATATTTTCATGAAAAAAGTCAATAGTCTTCGATATTTTGTAAAAAAATGTCATTAAAATGTCAAAATTTTCATGAAAAAATTATAATAGTTTCAAATATGAATTCAAAAAATTTATATATGCAATTTTAAAATTTTCGAAAATAGCATATTTTTTTCAATTTTTTAAAAAATCAATTTAAATTCGTTTTTTCAAAAAATCTAATTAAATTCATCTTTTTTCATAAATTTTAACTAGTTTTTTTCACTTATTTAATAAAATTTACATCTTTATATGAAAATTTTTAACAAATTATATATAAATTCTAAAATTTTCATGAAAAAGTATATAGAATAAATTTGAAAAAAAATAGTATAATTGTCAATTCAAAATTTATGGAAAAAAAATTTTAAATTTCGATAATTTTCGAAAAAATTCATTTCAAATTCATTTTTCAAAAATTCAATTTTACATGTTTTTTTTCACAATTATCGAAATTATTATGCTTTTTTCATGAAAAATCGACATCATTATGAATTTTTTCTAAAATATTTTAATATAATTATTTTTTTCAGAAAATTATGTAAAAATGTCATAATTGTCGAAAATTTTCAAAAAATATAGTATATTGAAAATTTTCATGAAAAAAGAAATAGCTGTCAAAATTTGATTTAAAAAAGTCATAATAGATGTAATTTTCATAAAAGCATAATAATTTTTTTCCAAAAATCGGAAATATATACTTTTTTCAAATAAATTTACATTCTTACATGACATTTTCAAAATTTACGAATTTTTTTTCAAAATTATGACGAATTTTATAAAAAAAATCATATAATGTCGAAATATTTTATAAAAATGTCATAGTATAGTCTGAAAATTTTGATGAAAAAGCAAAATATTAAAAATTTCTGAAAAAAACAATTAATGTCGAAAGTATATAAAAATGTCAATATAGATGCAAAAATCGTTTAAAAATGTCATTTTAATTGAAAATTTATGAAAAAAATAGTATAATTTTCGAATTAATTGAAAAAATCAATTAATTTCGCTATTATAAAACTATATTTAAAATTTTTTTTCAAATATACATTTTTTTACAAGTTTTTTTTCACAAATTATCGACAATTAAAATCTTTTTTAAAAATTTTCGAAAAATATACAATTTTAAAATATTTATAAAAAATTCATATAGAGATGAAAATTTCTAAAAAGTGTCAAGTTGAATTAATTTTGGAAAAAAAAGCATTTAAATTTCAATTTTAAAAAGTAAAACTGTTTAATTTTCGTCAATTCAAACTTTTCTAAAGATTTTTTTTCCATAAAATCACAATTTTACATGCTTTTTTCATGAAAAATATTCGACATTTACATGCTTTTTTTAAAAATTTTCATATAAAGTAATACTTTGTAAATATTCTAAAAAAAGTCATAATAGAATGTCGAAAATTTCTAAAAAATGAAAGTATAGATGTCGATAATTTGGTGAAAAAAAAATATTTAAATTTAATTTTAAAAAAGTCATTTAATGATTTTTTCATTTTAAATTATTTTAATAGTTTTTTTTCACCTAAAATGCTAATTTATGCTTTTTTACTAAAATTCGACTTCATACTATGCTTTTTTTAAATATTTTCTTCAAAATATACAATTAAATTTCTAAAAAAATATTATAGAATGTCGAAAATTTTCTAAAAAAGCATAGTATAGATGTCGATAAATTTGAAAAAAGAATAGTTAAAATTTGTATTTTAAAAAAAATTTTAATGAAAAAATAGTATTTTAAATTTGGTTAATAAAATCAGTTTAAAATGTCGAATTTTAAAAAAGCATATATAGATGTTTTTTTCTGAAATTAAAATTTTAAATTGGTTAATTTTCAAAAAATTATCGACTATATTCTTTTTTCATGAAAATTTTCGAATTTATACTGTGATATTTTTTAAAAAAATTTTATGAAAAATTTCGAAAATAGATCGTAATATTAAAAAAATTGTCAAATATTAATAAAATTTTCATAAAAAAGCTAGATATTGATAATTTGTGAAAAAAAATCAGTAAAATTTCGTCAATTTTCAAAAAAGCATACTATACATTCTTTTTTATGAAAATCTCAAATTTTAAAATGTTTTTTTCACAAATATCGAAGCTTATATCTTTTTCATAAATTTTCGACATTTATACAGACATTTTTTTCGAAATTTTAAATTTTTAAAATTTTAATTTCTATAAAAATTTATAGAAAATTTTGAAAAAAATCTAAAATAGATTAAAATTTCTATAAATTGAAATATAATGTTAAAATTTTCTGAATAAAAATTGCTTCATTTTTGTATAAAATAGTTTAAAATTTTTTCTCAAAAAAGTCATACTATACATTTTTTTCAAAAATTCAAATTTAAATTTCGATTTTTTCACAAAATTTATCAAATATTGAATTTTCATGAAAATTTATTTAAAGATTTAAAATTTTTGAAAAAAGCATATAAGTGTCGAAAATTTTTTAAAAATCATATAAAATTTTCGTAATTTTTCAAAAATTTACTAAATTTAAATTTTTTCATGAAAAAAGTTTTACATATTCTTCATAATTTTTTTGACAAAAATTTTTAAAAAATTTTCAATTCGAAAAATAATGTTAAAATTTTATAAAAAATTTATAAAAATTATATTTTAAAAAATTTAGATGTAAAAAATTTAAATTAAAATGTTTTTTTCAAAAAATTTAAAAAATATATTTTTTAAAATTTCAATATTATAATGTATTTTTGAAAAATTCATAAATTTCATATTTGTTGAAAAAAATTTTAAAATTTCGAAAAAGAAATATACTATGCCTTTTTTCATGAAAATTCGAATTTAACTGATTTTTTTACAAATTATGAAATATACTATGCTTCGAAAATTTCGAAAATTCATATATGAATTCGAAATTTTCATGAAAAAAGCATATAAGCTGTCAAATTTGTAAAAAAAATCAGTTAAATTCGAATTTTCAAAAGCATATATAGCTGTCTTTTTTGAAAAAACTCGTTTTTCAAAATTTCGAAATATACTATGCTTTCGAAAATTTCGAATTCATATATGAATAAAATTTTCATGAAAAAAGCATATAAGCTGTCGAAATTTGTAAAAAAATCAGTTAAATTTCGAATTTCAAAAGCATATATAGTCTTCGATTAATTTTGGAAAAAAAAACTCAGTTTAAAATTCGAAAATTTTCATGAAAAAAGTCATACTATAGCATGTCGAAAATATTCGTAAAAAAATGTCATAGTATAGAATGTCGAAAATGTTCATGAAAAAAGGCATAGTATAGTCTGTCGATTAATTTGGTGGAAAAAAAACTCAGTTTAAAATTTCGTCAATTTTCAAAAAAGTCATACTATAGCATGTCTTTTTTCATGAAAATCTCGAAATTTTAAACTGCGTTTTTTTTCCACCAAATTAATCGACAGACTATACTATGCCTTTTTTCATGAAAATTTTCGACATTCTATACTATGACATTTTTTTACGAATATTTTCATGAAAAAAGAAAAGTCATACTATAGCATGTCGAAAATATTCGTAAAAAAATGTCATAGTATAGAATGTCGAAAATTTTCATGAAAAAAGGCATAGTATAGTCTGTCGATTAATTTGGTGGAAAAAAAACTCAGTTTAAAATTTCGTCAATTTTCAAAAAAGTCATACTATAGCATGTCTTTTTTCATGAAAATCTCGAAATTTTAAACTGAGTTTTTTTTCCACCAAATTAATCGACAGACTATACTATGCCTTTTTTCATGAAAATTTTCGACATTCTATACTATGACATTTTTTTACGAATATTTTCATGAAAAAAGTCATACAATAGCATGTCGAAAATATTCGTAAAAAAATGTCATAGTATAGAATGTCGAAAATTTTCATGAAAAAAGGCATAGTATAGTCTGTCGATTAATTTGGTGGAAAAAAAACTCAGTTTAAAATTTCGTCAATTTTCAAAAAAGTCATACTATAGCATGTCTTTTTTCATGAAAATCTCGAAATTTTAAACTGAGTTTTTTTTCCACCAAATTAATCGACAGACTATACTATGCCTTTTTTCATGAAAATTTTCGACATTCTATACTATGACATTTTTTTTACGAATATTTTCATGAAAAAAGTCATACTAGAGCATGTCGGAAATATTCGTAAAAAAATGTCATAGTATAGAATGTCGAAAATGTTCATGAAAAAAGGCATAGTATAGTCTGTCGATTAATTTGGTGGAAAAAAAACTCAGTTTAAAATTTCGAAAATTTTCATGAAAAAAGTCATACTATAGCATGTCGAAAATATTCGTAAAAAAATGTCATAGTATAGAATGTCGAAAATGTTCATGAAAAAAGGCATAGTATAGTCTGTCGATTAATTTGGTGGAAAAAAAACTCAGTTTAAAATTTCGTCAATTTTCAAAAAAGTCATACTATAGCATGTCTTTTTTCATGAAAATCTCGAAATTTTAAACTGAGTTTTTTTTCCACCAAATTAATCGACAGACTATACTATGCCTTTTTTCATGAAAATTTTCGACATTCTATACTATGACATTTTTTTACGAATATTTTCATGAAAAAAGTCATACAATAGCATGTCGAAAATATTCGTAAAAAAATGTCAAAGTATAGAATGTCGAAAATGTTCATGAAAAAAGGCATAGTATAGTCTGTCGATTAATTTGGTGGAAAAAAAACTCAGTTTAAAATTTCGTCAATTTTCAAAAAAGTCATACTATAGCATGTCTTTTTTCATGAAAATCTCGAAATTTTAAACTGCGTTTTTTTTCCACCAAATTAATCGACAGACTATACTATGCCTTTTTTCATGAAAATTTTCGACATTCTATACTATGACATTTTTTTTACGAATATTTTCATGAAAAAAGTCATACTATAGCATGTCGAAAATATTCGTAAAAAAATGTCATAGTATAGAATGTCGAAAATTTTCATGAAAAAAGGCATAGTATAGTCTGTCGATTAATTTGGTGGAAAAAAAACTCAGTTTAAAATTTCGAAAATTTTCATGAAAAAAGTCATACTATAGCATGTCGAAAATATTCGTAAAAAAATGTCATAGTATAGAATGTCGAAAATGTTCATGAAAAAAGGCATAGTATAGTCTGTCGATTAATTTGGTGGAAAAAAAACTCAGTTTAAAATTTCGTCAATTTTCAAAAAAGTCATACTATAGCATGTCTTTTTTCATGAAAATCTCGAAATTTTAAACTGAGTTTTTTTTCCACCAAATTAATCGACAGACTATACTATGCCTTTTTTCATGAAAATTTTCGACATTCTATACTATGACATTTTTTTACGAATATTTTCATGAAAAAAGTCATACTATAGCATGTCGAAAATATTCGTAAAAAAATGTCAAAGTATAGAATGTCGAAAATTTTCATGAAAAAAGGCATAGTATAGTCTGTCGATTAATTTGGTGGAAAAAAAACTCAGTTTAAAATTTCGTCAATTTTCAAAAAAGTCATACTATAGCATGTCTTTTTTCATGAAAATGTCGAAATTTTAAACTGCGTTTTTTTTCCACCAAATTAATCGACAGACTATACTATGCCTTTTTTCATGAAAATTTTCGACATTCTATACTATGAAATTTTTTTTACGAATATTTTCATGAAAAAAGTCATACTAGAGCATGTCGGAAATATTCGTAAAAAAATGTCATAGTATAGAATGTCGAAAATTTTCATGAAAAAAGGCATAGTATAGTCTGTCGATTAATTTGGTGGAAAAAAAACTCAGTTTAAAATTTCGTCAATTTTCAAAAAAGTCATACTATAGCATGTCTTTTTTCATGAAAATCTCGAAATTTTAAACTGAGTTTTTTTTCCACCAAATTAATCGACAGACTATACTATGCCTTTTTTCATGAAAATTTTCGACATTCTATACTATGACATTTTTTTACGAATATTTTCATGAAAAAAGTCATACTATAGCATGTCGAAAATATTCGTAAAAAAATGTCATAGTATAGAATGTCGAAAATGTTCATGAAAAAAGGCATAGTATAGTCTGTCGATTAATTTGGTGGAAAAAAAACTCAGTTTAAAATTTCGTCAATTTTCAAAAAAGTCATACTATAACATGTCTTTTCATGAAAATCTCGAAATTTTAAACTGAGTTTTTTTCCCACCAAATTAATCGACAGACTATACTATGCCTTTTTTCATGAAAATTTTCGACATTCTATACTATGACATTTTTTTACGAATATTTTCATGAAAAAAGTCATACTATAGCATGTCGAAATATTCCTAAAAAAATGTCATAGTATAGAATGTCGAAAATTTTCATGAAAAAAGGCATAGTATAGTCTGTCGATTAATTTGGTGGAAAAAAAACTCAGTTTAAAATTTCGTCAATTTTCAAAAAAGTCATACTATAGCATGTCTTTTTTCATGAAAATCTCGAAATTTTAAACTGAGTTTTTTTTTCCACCAAATTAATCGACAGACTATACTATGCCTTTTTTCATGAAAATTTTCGACATTCTATACTATGTCATTTTTTTACGAATATTTTCGACATGCTATAGTATGACTTTTTTCATGAAAATTTTCGAAATTTTAAACTGAGTTTTTTCTCCACCAAATTAATCGACAGACTATACTATGCCTTTTTTCATGAAAATTTTCGACATTCTATACTATGACATTTTTTTACGAATATTTTCGACATGCTATAGTATGACTTTTTTCATGAAAATTTTCGAAATTTTAAACTGAGTTTTTTCTCCACCAAATTAATCGACAGACTATACTATGCCTTTTTTCATGAAAATTTTCGACATTCTATACTATGACATTTTTTTACGAATATTTTCGACATGCTATAGTATTACTTTTTTCATGAAAATATTCGTAAAAAAATGTCATAGTATAGAATGTCGAAAATTTTCATGAAAAAAGGCATAGTATAGTCTGTCGATTAATTTGGTGGGAAAAAAACTCAGTTTAAAATTTCGTCAATTTTCAAAAAAGTCATACTATAGTATGACTTCTTTCATGAAAATCTCGAAAATTTAGGGCAGGTCAAGTAAGTATAGAATTTCGACATTCTATACTATGACATTTTTTTACAAATATTTTCGACATGCTATAGTATGACTTTTTTCATGAAAATTTTCGAAATTTTAAACTGAGTTTTTTTTCCACCAAATTAATCGACAGACTATGCTATGCCTTTTTTCATGAAAATTTTCGACATTCTATACTATTACATTTTTTTCGAGTATTTTCGAAAATTTTCATGAAAAAAGTCATACTAGAGCATGTCGAAAATATTCGTAAAAAAATGTCATAGTATAGAATGTCGAAAATTTTCATGAAAAAAGGCATAGTTTAGTCTGTCGATTAATTTGGTGGAAAAAAAACTCAGTTTAAAATTTCGAAAATTTTCATGAAAAATGTCATAATATAGCATGTTGAAAATATTCGTAAAAAAATGTCATAGTATAGAATGTCGAAAATTTTCATGAAAAAAGGCATAGTATAGTCTGTCGATTAATTTGGTGGAAAAAAAACGCAGTTTAAAATTTCGAGATTTTCATGAAAAAAGTCATACTATAGTATGACTTTTTTGAAAATTGACGAAATTTTTCATTACGAAAAAATTCATAGTATAGTATGTCGAAATTTTTTGCGAAAAAAAAGTCATAGTATAGTATGTCGAAATCTTTTGCAAAGAAAAGTCATACTACAGTATCTCGAAATTTTTTGCCAAAAAAGTCATAGTATAGTATGTCGAAAAATTTTATGAAAAAAGTTATACTATAGTATGTCGAAAATTTTTATGAAAAAAAGTCATAGTATAGTATGTCAGAATTTTGGGCGAAAAAAGTCATGGTATAGTATGTCGAAATTTTTTGCAAAAAAAAGTCATAGTATAGTATGTCGAAATTTTTTGCGAAAAAAGTCATAGTATAGTATGTCGAAAAATTTTATGAAAAAAGTCATACTATAGTATGTCGAAAAATTTTATGAAAAAAAGTCATGGTATAGTATGTCGAACTTTTTTGCAAAAAACAGTCATACTATATTATGTTGAAATTTTTTGCGAAAAAAAAGTCAGAGTATAGTAAGTCGAAATTTTTCGGGGAAAAAAAAAGTCGTAGTATAGTATGTCAATTATTTTCCAAAAAAAAGTCATAGTATATAGTATGTCGAACTTTTTTGCAAAAAAAAGTCATAGTATAGTATGTCGAAATTTTTTGCGAAAAAAGTCATAGTATAGTATGTCGAAAAATTTTATGAAAAAAAGTCATAGTATAGTATGTCGAAATTTTTTACGAAAAAAGTCATAGTATAGTATGTCGAAATTTTTTACGAAAAAGTCATAGTATAGTATGTCGAAATTTTTTGCGAAAAAAGTCATAGTATAGTATGTCGAAATTTTTTACGAAAAAAGTCATAGTATAGTATGTCGAAATTTTTTACGAAAAAGTCATAGTATAGTATGTCGAAATTTTTTGCGAAAAAAAAAGTCATAGTATAGTATGTCGAAATCTTTTGCAAAAAAGTCATAGTATAGTATGTCGAAATTTTTTGCGAAAAAAAAAAGTCAGTATAGTATGTCGAAATCTTTTGCAAAAAAAAGTCATACTATAGTATGTCAATTCTTTGCAAAAAAACCTCATACTATAGTATGTGGAAATATTTTGCGAAAGAAGTCATAGTATAGTATGTCAATTTTTTGCAAAAAAAGTCATACTATAGTATGTCGAATTTTTTGGCGAAAAAGTCATAGTATAGTATGTCGAAATTTTTTGCGAAAAAAGTCATACTATAGTATGTCGAAATTATTTGGAAAAAAAAGTCATACCATAGTATGTCGAAATGTTTTGCAAAAAAAAAGTAATGCCATAGTATGTCGAACTTTTTTACAAAAAAAAGTCATAGTATAGTATGTCGAAATTATTTGGAAAAAAAAGTCATACCATAGTAAGTCGAAATGTTTTGCAAAAAAAAAGTCATACCATAGTATGTCGAAATTTTTTGTGAAAAAAAAGTCATAGTATAGTATGTCGAAGTTTTTTGCAAAAAAAAGTCATGGTATATTATGTCGAAATTATTTGCGAAAAAAGTCATAGTATAGTATAGCATGTCGAAATTTTTTGCAAAAAAAAGTCATACTATAGTATGTCAAAATCTTTTGTAAATAAAAGGTCAAAGATATAGCATGTCGAAGTTTTTTGCCAAAAAAAGTCATACTATAGTATGTCAATTTTTTGTGGAAAAAAAGTCATAGTATAGTATGTCGAAATTATTTGGAAAAATAAGTCATATAGTATGTCAATTTTTTGCAAAAAAAAGTCATACTATAGTATGTCGAAATTTTTGGCAAAAAAAAGTCATAGTATGACAATGTCGAAATTTTTTGCGAAAAAAGACAGAGTACAGTATGTCTAACTTTTATTAAAAAAAAGTCATACTATATTATGTCGAAATTTTTTGCAAAAATTATTTTGACATACAATACTACGACCTTTTTCCATGAAATTTTGACATACAATACTATCACTTTTTTTCATAAAATTTTTCAACATACAATACTATCACTTTTTTTCGTGACATTTTTTCGACATACTATACTATGACTTTTTTCATAAAATTTTTCGACATACTATACTATGACTGTTTTTCATAAAATTTTTCGACATACAATACTATGACTTTTTTTCATGAAGTTTTTCGACATACTATACTATGACTTTTTTTCATAAAATTTTTCGACATACTATACTGTGACTTTTTTTCATAAAATTTTTCGACATACTATACTGTGACTTTTTTTATGAAATTTTTTCGACATACAATACTATGACTTTTTTTCATGAAGTTTTTCGACATACTATACTATGACTTTTTCATGACTATTTTCGACATACTATACTATGACTTTTTTCGACATGCTATACTATGACTTTTTTTTCAGGATGAAAAAAATACTTTTTTCATCATACTATACTATGACTTTTTTTCAGGATGAAAAAAGTCATGAAAAAAGTCATAGTAAAGTATGTCGAAAAATGTCACGAAAAAAGTCATAGTATAGTATGTCGAAAAATGTCACGAAAAAAATTCATGGCATAGTATGTCGAAAAAAGTCTCAGTATAGTTTGTCAAAAAAAGTCACGAAAAGGTCATAGAATAGTATGTCGAAAAAATTCTTGAAAAAAGTCATAGTTTAGTATGTCGAAAAAAGTCATAGCATAGTATGTCAAAAAATGTCATAGTATGCAGAAAAACATGATGAGAAAAGTTATTGTATAGTATACCATAAAAAGTCATAGTATAGACTCAAAAATATCACCGTATATCATGTCATAAAAAAGGAAAAAAAAATGTATAGTTTAGTATGTTTGAAGTCAAAAAGTCATAAAACAACACAGAATCCCACTATGACTCTACACAATGATTAAATTCATGTAAACTTTATCATACAACCTCTCTGGATAAATATACATCTTGAATACAAGCTACAAAATGTTATACCTCAGAAAATGACGTTTAAGAGTTCTTAAGACTTGTTAATACTTTTTAAAGGCCTTGACTGTCGCTAAACTGATCTATCAATTTTAAATATTTTTTAAGTCTGTATAATTTTCTGACTCCAGAGTGTGTCATGTGATTTGGTGGTTTAGCTTTAAATCACTTACTTAAATGTCTTGAATTGATTTCAATATAAATATTAATAGTACTCGGACAGATAGAAACACTAAATAATAATCAAACTGAAGTTAATATTCTCAAACTAACTAGTTAAAATGGTTCAGAAAGCTATTAACACACGTTGGTAGATTCTCTGAGTATTCAGTGAAGATTATCCAAAGGCAGAGTGCAGTATCTGTTTTAGGTATTGTGTGAAATAATCAGCTTAAAAAGGACACAAAATGAGTATCACAAGTATCACAACCTTTCTATCTGTTTGACGATAATGACGCGTTAATGCAAATTCGTTTTAATGCCACTAATTTCTTTAACGCAATAATGCAACTTGTGATTTTAAGTTTGTAGCGGGCTCAGTTTTAAAGACAAATCTCCCTTTAAGGTAACTTTTGAACAGATAAAAACGTGTGATTAATTTGTGATTAACTAAGAACAATCATGCGATTAATCGCGATTAAATATTTTAATGGATTGACAGCCCTAGTTTTTCAGTCTGTGTTCGGGGGTGTGTTTTACCTTGTGGGTGTCCGATGTAGAAGTGTTGTGGGGCCCCCTGCTGGGGGCCGTGTTGGGGGTTGGAGCCGCCGCCCTGCTGAGGGGAGACGTAGTGCAGCATGACGGGTGGCAGGCCGTGACCTGCAGAGTGGTGAGGTCCTGACATACCTCCTGCGACGTGAGCCTGCAGAGGACAAACAGGACCCCGCATGAGAAGAAAAAGTCATAGTATAGTATTTTGAAATTTTTTGCAAAAAACAGTCATACTATAGTATGTCGAAAAATTTTATGAAAAAGTCATAGTATAGTATGTCGAAATTTTTTACGAAAAAAGTCATAGTATAGTATGTCGAAATTTTTTGCGAAAAAAAAAGTCATAGCATAGTATGTCAAAACCTTTTGCAAAAAAAAAAAAAGTCATAGTATAGTATGTCGAAATTTTTTGCGAAAAAAGTCAGTGTAGTAGGTCGAAATTTTTTGCGAAAAAAGGTCATAGTATAATATGTCGAAATTTTTTGCGAAAAAAGTCATACTATAGTATGTCGAAGTTTTTTGCAAAAAAAGTCATACTATAGTATGTCGAATTTTTTTGCAAAAAAAAGTCATACTATAGTATGTCAATTTTTTGCAAAAAAAGTCATAGTATAGTATGTCGAATTTGTTTGCGAAAAAAGTCATATTATAGTATGTCGAAATTTTTTGCAAAAAAAGTCATACCATAGTATGTCGCAATTTTCTGCGAAAAAAGTCATAGTATAGTATGTCGAAATTTTTTGCAAAAAAAGTCATAGTTAGTATGTCGAATTTTTTTGCAAAAAAAGTCATAGTATAGTATGTCTAGAAGCTGCAAACTGAGACTCGGGGCCTTTCTCAAACCAGACCCTCCCCACTCCCACCATGACGGAGTGAACTCTGTTTGTAGTCCCACTCACAGCTGAATAAAGCACCTTCTTTAAGGTGGAGGGTATAAATACAGCGGCAAGCTTTGAGACCAACTTCCTTCTCTCCGACGGAAACGTTTCGTAACCATGGTTTCGAAAGGTTCACAGTATAAAGAATAAAGAGAATATGCAATATACAGAGAAAATAAAACTTACTCCCATGCTTCTGTGGTGGCATTTCTTTTCCTTTTTTTGTAAACATATTCTTGTTTTTAACTCTGATGTGTATGAGCTACTTGGTTTTTGCAACGAACACGTCTACCGATTTCTAGATTAGACATTTGATCCTCAATACAACGTAACCTTTAACCTTTACGTAACCTAAAGGTCATGTCATGGACGTGCAGTGGTGGAAGAAGTATTCAGATCCTTTACTGCAGTAAAAGTACTAATGCCACACTGTGAAAATACTCCACTACAAGTAAAACCCTGCATTCAAAACCTTACTGAAGTAAAAGTACTGATTGTGCAGTAAAATGTTCCCTGTCAGTGTTTTCCTAATATCTATCTGATGTTTCTGGATTAATATTACTGCTGCATTAATGTGTACGTTGCATTTTAACTCTAACTTTAATCTACAGCAATGCATTATGGTCTATAAGATCATCATGTATATGTAGTTTAATCTACAGCAATGCATCATGGTCTATAAGATCATCATGTGTTTGTAGTTTAATCTACAGCAATGCATCATGGTCTATAAGATCATCATGTGTTTGTAGTTTAATCTACAGCAATGCATCATGGTCTATAAAATCATCATGTATATGTAGTTTAATCTACAGCAATGCATCATGGTCTATAAGATCATCATGTATATGTAGTTTAATCTACAGCAATGCATCATGGTCTATAAGATCATCATGTATATGTAGTTTAATCTGCAGCAATGCATCATGGTCTATAAAATCATCATGTATATGTAGTTTAATCTGCAGCAATGCATCATGGTCTATAAGATCATCATGTGTTTGTAATTTAATCTGCAGCAATGCATCATGGTCTATAAAATCATCATGTGTTTGTAGTTTAATCTGCAGCAATGCATCATGGTCTATAAAATCATCATGTGTTTGTAGTTTAATCTGCAGCAATGCATCATGGTCTATAAAATCATCATGTGTTTGTAGTTTAATCTGCAGCAATGCATCATGGTCTATAAAATCATCATGTATATGTAGTTCAATCTGCAGCAATGCATCATGGTCTATAAGATCATCATGTGTTTGTAGTTTAATCTGCAGCAATGCAGCATGGTCTATAAAATCATCATGTGTTTCTAGTTTAATCTGCAGCAATGCATCATGGTCTATAAAATCATCATGTATGTGTAGTTTAATCTGCAGCAATGCATCCATGTCTATAAAATCATCATGTGTTTCTAGTTTAATCTGCAGCAATGCATCATGGTCTATGAAATCATCATGTGTTTGTAGTTTAATCTGCAGCAATGCATCATGGTCTATAAGATCATCATGTGTTTGTAGTTTAATCTACAGCAATGCATCATGGTCTATAAAATCATCATGTATATGTAGTTTAATCTACAGCAATGCATCATGGTCTATGAGATCATCATGTGGTTGTAGTGTAATCTGCAGCAATGCATCATGGTCTATAAAATCATCATGTATATGTAGTTTAATCTACAGCAATGCATCATGGTCTATAAAATCATCATGTGTTTGTAGTTTAATCTGCAGCAATGCATCATGGTCTATAAAATCATCATGTGTTTGTAGTTTAATCTGCAGCAATGCATCATGGTCTATAAGATCATCATGTGTTTGTAGTTTAATCTACAGCAATGCATCATGGTCTATAAAATCATCATGTGTTTGTAGTTTAATCTACAGCAATGCATCATGGTCTATAAAATCATCATGTGTTTGTAGTTTAATCTACAGCAATGCATCATGGACTATAAAATCATCATGTGTTTCTAGTTTAATCTGCAGCAATGCATCATGGTCTATAAGATCATCAGGTATATGTAGTTTAATCTGCAGCAATGCATCATGGACTATAAAATCATCATGTGTTTCTAGTTTAATCTGCAGCAATGCATCATGGTCTATAAGATCATCATGTATATGTAGTTTAATCTGCAATAATGCATCATGGTCTATAAGATCATCAGGTATATGTAGTTTAATCTGCAGCAATGCATCATGGACTATAAAATCATCATGTGTTTCTAGTTTAATCTGCAGCAATGCATCATGGTCTATAAGATCATCATGTATATGTAGTTTAATCTGCAGCAATGCAGCATGGTCTATAAAATCATCATGTGTTTCTAGTTTAATCTGCAGCAATGCATCATGGTCTATAAAATCATCATGTATGTGTAGTTTAATCTGCAGCAATGCATCCATGTCTATAAAATCATCATGTGTTTCTAGTTTAATCTGCAGCAATGCATCATGGTCTATAAAATCATCATGTGTTTGTAGTTTAATCTGCAGCAATGCATCATGGTCTATAAGATCATCATGTGTTTGTAGTTTAATCTACAGCAATGCATCATGGTCTATAAAATCATCATGTATATGTAGTTTAATCTACAGCAATGCATCATGGTCTATGAGATCATCATGTGGTTGTAGTGTAATCTGCAGCAATGCATCATGGTCTATAAAATCATCATGTATATGTAGTTTAATCTACAGCAATGCATCATGGTCTATAAAATCATCATGTGTTTGTAGTTTAATCTGCAGCAATGCATCATGGTCTATAAAATCATCATGTGTTTGTAGTTTAATCTGCAGCAATGCATCATGGTCTATAAGATCATCATGTATATGTAGTTTAATCTGCAGCAATGCATCATGGTCTATAAGATCATCATGTGTTTGTAGTTTAATCTGCAGCAATGCATCATGGTCTATAAGATCATCATGTATATGTAGTTTAATCTACAGCAATGCATCATGGTCTATAAGATCATCATGTGTTTGTAGTTTAATCTGCAGCAATGCATCATGGTCTATAAAATCATCATGTATATGTAGTTTAATCTGCAGCAATGCATCATGGTCTATAAGATCATCATGTGTTTGTAGTTTAATCTGCAGCAATGCATCATGGTCTATAAGATCATCATGTGTTTGTAGCATTTTTCAGGTTTCCCGTTAACATTTAAAAGGTTCATGTTTGTTGACGAAATCCTAAATCTGACATCAGCTTCTCTTCAACACAAAGTTGTTTATATTCACCTGTGTGAGTTGGCTGATTGAGGGGAAGCCGTGGAGCTGAGGCTGGTGGCCGGGCAGGTTGTATCCCTGCATGGCGTAGGAGGCCTGGGGGGAGCTGTGGCCCGGCTGCAGGTTAGGAGGGGTGGGGGCCGACAAACCTCCAGTGTGGAACATGGACTGAGGCTGAGGACCAGCCTGACTCGCCTGAGAGGGGAAGATCAAAACAAAACTGATCAAATCATGTCACAGGAAGAGGCAAATACTGTCCATCAGGACATCACACAGGAACCTTTTCTTCAAGCTCTATTAAAGGTCCCATATCATGCTCATTTTCAGGTTCATAATTGTGTTTTGGGTTTCTACTAGAACATATTTACATACTTTAATGTTTAAAAAACCCGTTATTTTCCTCATGCTGTCTGCTTGAATATACCTGTATTTACCCTCTGCCTGAAACACTCCGTTTTAGCGCATTTCAACGGAAAGGCAACGGAATTGTGTTGCTAGGAAACAGCTTGGGTCCATGTTTACATCCTGTCAGCTGATGTCATTCACATACACTGCAACAGGAAATAAACTGGGACACATTTAGAATGTTTACGTTTAAAACTTTGAAATGGTCTAAATATTATAGATTTGTGACATCACAAATGGACAGAAATCCTGACGGCTTCTTTCAAAAGCTCAGTTTCTGAATACGGGCTGTGTGTATTTATCTGTGGATTGAGTGATTTGATACTTCCACAGTATTTATATATCACTTAAACCTGCTTTATAATATAAAAGACCTGAAAATGTCACTTTTTACAATATGGGACCTTTAAAGTATTTTTGACCACTAACGTCACATTATTTTCCCAAAAATTTCTTCATGAAATTAAATGAAAAAAAAATCATGTTTTGTGATGTAAATAATTTGTTTCTATCACAGAACCACTGCTTGTTTCAAGGATGAAACATTAGCAGAATACTACTGTATGTAAGATAATCAGATTGTACCTGATTGTGTCCTGGACTGGGAGCTGAGTGCTGGGGTTGTTGTTGGTTCCCAGTGGGAGTGCTGGAAGGCTGAGGATGATGCATGGCGCCCGAGTGGTGAGAGAACGACTGAGCTGAGAGAGAAATAAAAGAGTGAATTTAACAACTTTTCAGTCATTAAAAAGGTGCAATTATCCTGCAGAAGGCACCACTGATCATTTACATGTAACTTTTTGGCTGATCTGAATGTTAAATAGACGGTTTAAATTGGACCTGTGAAGTAATTTCTCTGGTGATGCTAACCCTGTCTGCAATTTCTGCTTTAAATCGTAAAAGTACCTAGTGAACAAAAACGATCACATGCTGACAAACCTGGAACTTGCTATGCAATTGTATTAAATTAAGTCTGCTGTACGGTGTATACGGGTGAGTAATGCTCAGTCTATAATATTACCGAAAACAAAAGGAGTCCCACAAGGTTCAATACTTGGACCACTTCTTTTACCATATATTTTCATGATAATATATTACTGTCGTTCTTTACGCAGATGACACAGTTTTATCCTCTTGTGTCGACTCTTTAGAAAATCTGCAACTTTACCCTGCAAATTTACCAATAACATTCATTTTGAACATTAGTGAAAAAGTTGCAGATTTCAGAGCTTCAACCCTGAAGTCAGTCAGTCTTTCTACGGTAGACTGTGGGGACGTAATCCATTCAAATGCAGCTGAAAACACTCTGAAGTCAGTCTTCTTAGCTCCCCATAGGCCAGATTATCAGTGTATATTATTATATATTGTCATTTAAATTCAACAGTGAGCTCAGTTTCTATGGAGGACGTAACCTACCAAATCTAAAATAAATGAATAAATAGATAAATATTTTTAATATGATTAAAAATAAATGTAGCCATTAATTAATTGATAAAATGTGACAAATTGATATTTCTGTTTTAATTTGCTTCTTTATTCAATTATCTTTGTATTACGTCCCTTATTTGTTTACTGTTCTGTTTAAATTTCCCTTTTATTTATGTATTTATTTTTATAATTTTATAATTTATTTTGTATTTATTTATTTTTATACTTTTTTTATTTATTTTTGCATTTATTTTTTATTTATCTGTAATTTAATCATTTATTTTTTAAATGTATGTATTTATTCAAGTATTTATGTATTTATATATTTATTTCTGCACGATTTTCCCTTTCCGTTTCACCCCTTATTTATTTCCCCAAACTTATTTATTTCTGTATACTTTTCTTTATACATTTCTGCCTCATTATGCAAATGAGGGGGCTGCCACTAATTTCTTTAACGCGTTAACGCAACTTGCGATTTTTAGGTTGTAGCGGGCTCAGTTTTAAAGACAAATCTCCCTTAAGGTACATTTTGAAGAAATAAAAAATGGGTGATTTATCACGATTAACTATAGACAATCATGCGATTAATAATAAATAAATAAATGTCTTTATCATTATTGAGTATCATGTTGAGAAGCCCTGAAAGGCTCAGTGAGAAAAAGAAATTGCAGTCTTGTTTATTTCCTATGAAGGAGATAAGAACTCACAAATATGACATAAATTTGAGTTTAACACCGGCCGCAAGAACATTTTGCATCATGTCTTTTCCTTCTTTTAGAGCCCTGAATTCACAACTAATGACTTAATATGAGAACTAAGCTAACTATTTTTTTCCACTTGTGCAATTTTTTAATAGTCTGTTTATTGTCAATACTGTATATACTGCTCCTATTTTTATACTTCCCTCTATTTAAATCGGTTCATATTTTGTTCACTTGTTTAGCTCTTTTTTACTGTTTTAGCTGATGCTTTTTGTTTTCTGCACTGTCCCCTTTGCTGCTGTACATGCAAATTTCCCCACTGTGGGACTAATAAAGGAATATCTTATCTTATTCATAAAATTTGTTAAATTTAAAAAAAAAAATTCCCGCTGTGCCTTTCATTGAATATGATAAATAAAAAAAAGGGAATCCTGCTTACCATACATGGCCTGTTGTTGCCCCTGCTGGCCCTCAGCCTGGCCGGGGTATTGGCCCCCAGGAGGACCCATCTGTTGAGGGGGGGCCCCGGACGTCAGCATCCTCGCTCCCCCCTGCAGCATCGAGTAAACGGGCTGGAAATAACAAAAGAGACACAAGAGAGATTTTTCAAAGATTTTATCAACTACTTACAACTTTTATTTCATCTTAATAAACTATAATCTAACAAACATCAAAGGGTCGTCTGACTTTGTTCTACATCTAAATTACTTTTAATATACATTTTTTTGCTTTGGAGGTTTTTGATGTGCTGCAATATCATATTTAGTTGATGAAAAAAAAAGTAGCTGAAAGAAATTCAGCTAACATTAGTCTAACAGTTTTAAAATGTTTTTCCAGATGTTTTCATGTATGAAAAGAACCAAAATGAACACTGTAGGTAGACTACTTGATTTTCTAATAAAAGCTGTATGTATTTGCAATTAATCGTTGTGTTTACTTGTTTATATCCATAATTAATTTATCCCTGATTCCCTTACAAGAAAAACTTTGAGGAATCCTGACCTGCTCTGTCCAGTATCAGATATTTATTTCACAGTCACACTGACTGAATCTTTGGCGAAAAAAAAGTTACTGTATCGATTTCAAATCATTGAATCGTATCGTATCGTATCGTATCGCTCTAGATCAGCCAAATATCGTCCTTGAATCGTATCGTAACCATGGAAAGTGATACGTCTCGTAGTAAAAACGTATCGTTACACCCCTACAGTAGATAATAGACATTAGGGGGCCAAAAAAGGTTGGGATCCACTGGTTGATTGTTTTTGTAAGCTTAAATGTTGGTACCTGTCCGTGGTAGTGTGGGGGCAGAGCCTGGATCACCTGACCGTACTGCAGGTAGGACTGGGGGTAAGGTGAAGCCACCAGCGGGGGGCCCGCCGCCGACGCCGCAGCTGAGATCATGGAGGAGGCCTGGGAGGCGTGATGCTCCGGACGCTGTCCAACCACCGGAACTGAAACAGCACAACACATTCAGTCACTGTTTCACCTGGAATCTAACATTCATGTTGATAAAGAAAAATAATGTAAATACAACACAGGAAAAAGTTCTCATTAATGGTTATCGTCATCACTGTGATACTGAAGAAAACTTAAAAAACATGATGATTCTCAAGCAAGTTCTGCAGCGTCTGATTTCTCTGACTTCTCCGAGTGGATTTATGGACGTTTATTCTGGATAAACATCAGAGATGATGACATCCTCGGGAAGTGGATGGAAGTGTTCAGACTTTACTGATGCAAATTGCAGCGATCGAGCTGAAGCACCAAAATCACCTCAATGACCGCTGCTGCAGCTCCAACCAGCGTACCAAACTACACTGATTCATTCCACGTTTTTAGAACACCTATTGTTTTTTTTCTTAAATGGATATTTGTATTGCTTCTTATTTTTTGTTATTGTATGTTATTGTAGTATTGTAGTATTTAAACAAGGGGTCAGCAACTTTTACTATCAAAAGAGCCATTTTAGGCAAAAAAAACAACTTTCTGGAGCTTCAAAACATTTGATCATTGTGATGAAGGTAACACAGTTTATGGTCTAAATATACAGAATATAAGTCTAATGCAGTGAGGGCCAAAGTGCAAATGTACTACAGAGTATTAGGGTCACATTGAGGGAAAAAACATCTGAGATTTACAGAATAAAGTCATAAAGTTACGAGAAAAAAAGTCGTAATATTACGAGAATTAAGTCACAACTTAACGAGAAATAAAAGTCGTAATATTACGAGAATAAAGTCACAACTTAACGAGAAATAAAAGTCGTAATATTATGAGAATTAAGTCACAACTTAACGAGAAATAAAAGTCGTAATATTACGAGAATAAAGTCACAACTTAACGAAAAAAAAAAAAAATCGTAATATTACGAGAATAAAGTCATAACTTAATGAGAAAAAAAAGTCATACTATTACGAGAATAAAGTCATAACTTAACGAGAAAAAAATTTCGTAATATTACGAGAATTAAGTCACAACTTAACGAGAAATAGAGTCGTAATATTACGAGAATAAAGTCACAACTTAACGAGAAAAAAAAGTCGGAATATTACGTGAATAAAGTCACAATTTAACGAGAAATAAAAGTCGTAATATTACGAGAATAAAGTCACAATTTAACGAGAAAAAAAAGTCGTAATATAACGAGAATAAAGTAATAACTTAACGAGAAAAAAAAGTCGTAATATTACGAGAATAAAGTCATAACTTAACGAGAAAAAAATGTCGTAATATTACGAGAATTAAGTCACAACATAACGAGAAATAAAGTCGTAATATTACAAGAATAAAGTAACAACTTAACGAGAAAAAAAAGTCGTAATATTACGTGAATAAAGTCACAATTTAACGAGAAAAAAAAGTCGTAATATAACGAGAATAAAGTCATAACTTAACGAGAAAAAAAAGTCGTAATATTACGAGAATAAAGTCATAACTTAACGAGAAAAAAAAGTCGTAATATAACGAGAATAAAGTCATAACTTAACGAGAAAAAAAAGTCGTAATATTACGAGAATAAAGTCATAACTTAACGAGAAAAAAAAGTCGTAATATTACGAGAATAAAGTCACAACTTAACGAGAAATAAAGTCGTAATATTACGAGAATAAAGTCACAACTTAACGAGAAAAATAAGTCGTAATATTAAGTGAATAAAGTCACAATTTAACGAGAAAAGAAAGTCGTAATATAACGAGAATAAAGTCATAACTTAACGAGAAAAAAAGTCGTAATATTACGAGAATAAAGTCACAACTTAACGAGAAATAAAAGTTGTAATATGACGAGAATAAAGTCACAACTTAACGAGAAAAAAAAGTCGTAATATAACGAGAATAAAGTCACAACTTAACGAGAAAAAAAAGTCGTAATATTACGAGAAAACAGTCATAACTTTACGAGAAAAAAAAGTCGTAATACTACGAGAATAAAGTCATAACTTTATGAGATACAAAGAAAATAGCACGTAAAATTACTACTTGATATTATGACTTTATTCTCATAATATTATGACTTTTTTTTTCTTGTAAACTTCTGACTTTATTCTCGTAATGTTATGATTTTATTCTCGTAATATTATGACATTAATCGTAATATTATGACTCTATTCTCGAAATCTCAGATTTATTTTTTTTCCTCAATGTGGCCCTAATACTCTTATAGACCTACAACAATGATAAATAAAAATGAAAATGTAAACAAAAAAACAGTTATTCATTTCCATTTTTAAAACTCCACAGGGAGCCAGCGGAGACGGGCTGAAGAGCTGCAGGTTGCTGACCCCCCGATTTAAAGCATTTCACACGATTGTACTTGTATAACCGGAGAGATGATAAACATCTTGAATCCTGAAACCTCCCTTTTAACCTCACGTCTCTCCGTCCTCTGATCTGATCTTTTATAAATCTACTTATTGTTTGACATTAAATGGACTGCATGGAACTTTTATGATGTATAAACGTGTTTCTTTTATTGCCACTGTGTGAACAGGTTGTAACCTAACCTAGAGAAGTTAGGATCAACATCGATTCATGGAAGGACCTTCGTCCCTTGAATAATAAAACTGATTGAAATGTGTGCAGTGTTTACCTTTGGCTCTGGGGTATTTGCCCTGGTTGACAGCTGACATGGCGTACTGATACATCTGAGGAGCCTGAGGAGGAAACCAGGGAATTATTTTTTAAATCACAGCAAGATTTATCTGAGAATAATCTCTACTGCCATCTGACTAATTAACTAACTAATGAGACAACATATATATATATATATATATATATATATATATATATATATATATATATATATATATATATATATATATATATATATATGGTTTGGGAATGCCCTGGTGTAGCTAATTTCTGGAAGGTGGTGAAAGATAATCTGTCCACTTTATTACATATTCCTGTCCCCTTGTCCCCATCTGTATTGATTTTAAATTATCTCTCTCAGCTTCATCTACAAAAAGCCCAAAAGCGTGTGTTTTTGGCTGGTCTGACAGCTGCCAAAAAGATGGTCGCAACTCGGTGGAAGCCCCCACATACACTAACTCGACAGCAATGGGTGCTCACTTTTATAGATGTTGGCTATCTTGAGCTGTCCACAGCACGCATCCATGGAGCAAAAGAGGAAACTATAACTCTCTGGGCCAAAACAGTAGAGGATCTTAAAGGCCTCTTGATTTAAGAGAACTCTCTCCTTTTCCTTCTGTATTTTTATTTATCTATTTCTTCAGTTCTCAATTTAACTTTATTTATTGTGAATCCCCCTCTGGTCCTGTCCTGTGATGTTTTTTTTGTTCCCTGTTTGGGCTGTATAATCTGTTTCTTTGCCATTACTGTAGACATATTCCGGTGTTATAATACTTGCTTGTTTATAAGGGTTGAAGCAACACCGTTTATATCAATATTACTTGTGTTTTTGATTTTCACCTTGTTCCTATTACAGACATGTATATATGTGTAATACGTTAGTATGCATGTTTTTTTTGTATGTGTATGTATTTGTCTGTATATGTTTGTGTGTATATGTGTATGTATGTATGTATACATACATGTGTGTATGTATGTGTATGTATATGTATGTGCGGGTGTATGTAGGTTTGTATGTATGTGTTTATATATGTATATATATATATATGTTGTTTTTTTTTTGTTTTTTTTTCCTTTTCTTTTGTGGGTGTGTTGATGTCTTAATATCTGTATTTTTCTGATGAGATGGATTCAGACCTGGATCTGGTGTCCTTGGATGTGGAGCGGGGACATGTAGGACAGGTAGTGTCCAGGTGGGTTGCTGTAGATGGCGCCTCCTCCTGGCTGTCCCTGAGGAGCCAGAACCAAAGAGGGGCTGGGGGGGGTCGGTCGAGGAGGGGTCGGGGTCGGCGCAGGCTTCTGTCACAACACAGAGAGAGAAAACCTGAAGTTAGTTTTACAAAGCTTTGATTCTACGTGACCAAGTTCAACATTTGTACAACAAAACGTTCATGTTCAAGAGTCAAATGTGACAGTTTCAACACACTAACCTGGATTACGTTAACTTTTATGGGAAGAAATTCTTTTGCATTTGGGTTCAAAGTTGAGTTTTTCACTTGCCTGCAAAAAAAGAAAAAAACAACAGAAAAGGTCATTAAATAAATACATTATTGAAAAAGACCAAACGGCTATAAAATAACAGGAAGTCCAGTTTAACAGATCAGTGAGTTAGAAGGTTTGTCAGACGCTGCACAGACTTTATTTATAACACTCACAGACGGGAGCGCTTTCTATCCACAGCTGCAACGACTACAGATCCACCGATCCAAACTGACCAGTCGTCAGCTGATCGGCCGAACATATCACATTATTTTGCCGGTCAAATTTACACATAGATAGATAGATAGATAGATAGATAGATAGATAGATAGATAGTAACTTTATTGATCCCGAGGGAAATTCAAGTATCCAGCATCACAGTTCCATAGTGCAAACATATTAGTAAAAACGTCACAGGTAAGTAGTACACATATTAGTAAAATGACACAAGTAGTAACAAGACACATGTAAGTAATACAGAGTATAAAACAAAATATGCAATGTGCAGAAGAACTGTTAAAAATGAATATAGTGCAGGGTAAACAACTGAGATACAGGACTATTTAAAGAAAAGTGAATGTAGTGCAGAAAGTGATATAGTGCTGGATAATAAAATATAGGAGAAACAGATATTAAGAAATGTCAGATATGGAATATAATGCAGGATAAGAACTGAGGTAGAGAAGTTTTGTAGTGTGCAGAATTAAAGTTAAAACATGATGGTTTTACATCGTGCAGTAACGTCACACGTCACATGTCCTCGGTGTGGAAGTTCTTCAGCGTGAGTGAAGAAGACATAACGATATCTGCAATATCTATAACTTTATCTAAAACTTTTATCTGACCTTCACGTCCACGTTCCTTTCATACATCATGTACTTGTTTCACTACCTGAGTGGTTGTGTTAGTAGTTACAGTCACTTACGCTGCAGCTGCAGCCTCGGGTCGATCGCTGCTCTCCGGACAGCCGTCCTCGCTGCCGGGCGCCGCGGGGGTCCCGGGCTGCGGCCCCTCCCCACCAGCAGGAGCAGCGGCGGGAGTCGGGGCTGCCTCCGCGGTCTGCTGCAGGTCTTGGGCAGAGGAGGTGACGGGTTTAGGCGGCGCGGGGGAGGAGGAGGAGGAGGAGGAGTCGGTGGGTGAGGCGGAGCTGTGCTGAGGAGGTTCTGCAGCACTCGCTGATGGAGAGGAGGAGGCGGGCTGCAACTGAGAGACACACAGGAAGAAACTCTTTATTATCACCCGCTGATCCCTCACATTACAACTATTTATAACTTCACTGTTAGCTGACTTCTTCATCTAGCTAACTCATCGAGCTCTATCTGGCTAACGTGGAAGTATCATAAACGTTTGTTTGCTTATTTTTCTGCAAAACCCGATGGAAAAATCGTCTTTTTGTCAAGGGGAACCAGGTAGATGCTAACTGCAGGGTTGTCCTACAAAAACACATCAAACAAAGAGTCATCTATTTACATGGAGGTTTGCGTTTTCAACAATGACCAAATAAAACACTAAAAAATGTAAGATTAGAGTGTAATGAACAGTAAATGAATAAAATAAAATGGTAAAATAGCACATTTATCTGCTGTCGACTTGTACATTACTTTTAAGAAATTGTATCTTTATTTCAAAGCTTTGCTCCTTCTGCTGGTATGGTGTACTGTTTTTTGCTTATAGGCGAGATAAATGTGCTATTTTACCATTTTATTTTATTCATTTACTGTTCATTCTTTGATCTGTAATTATACTCTAATCTTACATTTTTTTGTGTTTTATTTGTTCATTGTTGAAAACGCAAACCTCCATGTAAATAGATGACTCTTTGTTTGCTGAATCCTCTTACAGGACCCTGACCCCTGCGTGACCCCTGTGTGACCCCTGCGTGACCCCTGCATGACCCCTGCGTGACCCCTGCGTGACCCCTGCGTGACCCCCTGCGTGACCCCTGCGTGACCCCTGTGTGACCCCTGCGTGACCCCTGTGTGACATAACATCAGTCTCACCCTGAACTCTTTGCCGAACTTGCGGAGCTCCTCCAGCTGGGATCTCTGCTGTACTGAGGGAGCTGAGAGAGAGAGAGAGAGAGAGAGAGAGAGAGAGAGAGAGAGAGAGAGAGAGAGAGAGAGAGAGAGAGAGAGAGAGAGAGAGAGAGATGAAAGTATAAGTCTAAAAGGCACAAAGACGGGACGAGTGTAAACTTGGTGGAGGACACGAGTGTTTTACCTTTGCCGCTCTTGCCTTCAGACAGACTCTCAGTTCGCTCTTTAGCTGCTGTGTTGAGGATCTCATTCACTGTGGAGGACAGAGAGGAGACGGAAACTCTCAACCCAACAAAATACTGACGTCTCTAATAAACCAGCAATGTGGATCCTCAAGTTCTGACTTCTCACTAACATCCACGTTTCAATTTAACGGTCACATTTTATGTCAACATAAATGAGAGTGTTGGTGTTGGTGTGTCCGGCTCCATCTATCAGAAAACATGTGCAGTAAAGAGCCAATCAGATAATAATAATAAATTAAATGATTTAACCAGCAGTTCTGTTCACTGTATGCTCTAAATTCAAGTTTCCCCACTTGTTATATTAATTTTGATAGAAAAAAATGTCAAACATTTGCTCGTTCATGCTTCTCAAATGTGCGTTTTATTTTAAATTTAATATATTTGAAGAAATCTAAATGAGAATTTGTTACAGGTGTTTTTCAATATTTTCTGACAATTTATAGACTAAACAATTAACTGAATAACAAAAAAAAATGAAGATATTAGTCGATTATTCTTAGTTTTTTATTTATATTTAATAATATAACATTTCATCTGACAGCACACTAATTTTATTCACTTTCTCTTTTTGTTTTTCCAGCATTCATTCTCTCATTATTCTGACCTTATTTCTTTACTCTTGTTTTATCTAAAACAACCTGCTGATGATGGAAAACTTTCTTTAGTAAAAACAGATTTTTACTTGAATTATTTATGTTGTTTAAGGAGCTGAGAGACTAAAAAAATGTTCAGTTTAACAGACGAAGTCGTTATTTAGAAACTTTCCTTTTGTCACAAAATATATTTCAAAATATAAATATTGGCTCAAGACATTTTAATCATAGATTGTATTTAAGGTACAAACGGTTGAATGTTTGTGTCTCTATGTGGTTTAAAGAACTTCAGTGTCAATATATGTGAAGCTTTTTCTAAATATTTATATAATCCTAGACACATAAAAACGTCAAATAAATGTCTCACCATCGATAGGGAAGAGCGGGGTGGGGCCGGAGGGTTTGGCGGTGGTGGTTGCCATGGTGACAGCAGAGGAGGAGGAGGAGTCCAAGAACACAGGGCCGGCCGGGGGGAGGTCGTCTGGTTTTGGAGCACGAGAGACTGGAGGGAAGTGAGAGAGGGCAAAACTGAGTGTGTCTGATCAACAGTGTGTGTGTGTGTGTGTGTGTGTGTGTGTGTGTGTGTGTGTGTGTGTGTGTGTGTGTGTGTGTGTGTGTGTGTGTGTGCGCATCGATTCACCTATATATTGCGATTTTGAAATATATTGTTTTAATGCCAGAATCGATATATTTGCTTCATCTGAGTCTATGTGGAGGTAGAAGGAAGTTACCGCTTTTATTGTGGTAGTCTGAGTAACGTGACGTCATATCCGTTCCGTATCCGTCAACCAAAACAAACCTCAGAAAGTAGAAAACGTTGGAGGGTCGTCGTGGATACGACCTGCACCCTCACATGTTAAATCCAGCGTGGTAAACACTACACATCCAGTAAAGGATGGAAACACTTTGGGTTTCACACATTGCAGGAAAAGCAGAGCTAGACATCACGGCTAAAGCTGCATGCTAACTTCTAAAAAAAGGTCAAAATAAGTCAGAAAAAGGTCAGAAAAAAAAACGAAATAAGACCGAAAAAAATAAATTAAAAAAAGTCAGAAATGTGTCCAAAGTATGTCTGAAATATGGCCCAAAAATGTCCAAAAAGAGGCAGAAATATGTTCAAACAAAAGTCCAAAATATGTCAGAAAAAAGGCCAATATATGTCTGAAAAATGTCTGCAAAATATCTGAAAAAAGTGCGAAAAAGTTAGCCGGAAACGTTATCGTATGGCGGTAACGTTGCGGTCCAGCCGGCCGTCGCTCTCGTCTCCGTGGTCAAATGGGCCGACGCTACAACTGTAGAGCACCCATATACTGACATTTCTGTAAAATGCATTGAAACGGCCCCGATGGAGCTGACCATGGATGGATAAAGAGAACGGAGCTGACGGGAGAGCTAGAGACGGACTTGGAGAAGTTAGAGGAAGTAGACACGTGGGACTACGTCCGCTTTTCAAAATAAGGTGTTAACAAAGGGAACTGTATATACAAAATACATCTATGGAAATAAGATTGATTGGATTATATTCACCACAAGTATAAAACATTACATGTCCCTTATAAATGAAAAAGAAAATATCACTAATCTGTGAGGGAAATGTCTTTGTTCTTTGATTTTTGGGTTGCTGGATAATAAATGTAATAAATACTTACTGACAGAGTAAGTATTGACAATGATCCTGATATATTTGACTTCAGGACATCTCTGACTACATACATGCTGAAAATCAAACATTTTTACTGGATTCATTTAGAGATTTTCCAAAGTAAAAGTCCCTAGAAGTGTCTGATTCATCTTGTTCCCTTCATGGTCTAGAGTTAAAGAAGTTAACAACAATCACAATACACATCGAATCGCCACCTAAGTATTGTGATGTATTGAATCAGGAGATAGGTGGATCCTCTCAGGTTTAGTGTGTGTGTGTGTGTGTGTGTGTGTGTGCGTGTGTGTGTGTGTGTGTTGTACCTACCTGCAGGTGAGGATTGGGAGTTTGGGGTTCTCAGGTTCCTGCTGCTCTGAAGTCTCTGGGATTTGGGGGAAGTTCTGGATGTAACTGAGACAAAGAGAGAGAAAGAAGCTTCGCTTGAGTATTTCCATTTTATGCTACTTTATACTTTCACTCCACTACGTTTCTCTGACAGCTTTAGTTACTTTGCAGATTATTAAAACAAAATTTAATCAGCTAATAAATGTTGTATTATTATAGATTAAACTACTAGCAGTGTACGTATAAAGTCATTAAAATGAGCGCTCTCTCACACAGTGGTAAACACTTTGGATGCACCAAACGAAAATCACTCTGCTGCTCGTATGATCGTAGAAATTCTGAATTGTATATTTTAGAAAACAGAATAGGGGCAAAAGTCTGGAAACAGAAATGTTTTTCCATACTGTCTTTTCTTTTTTTCTTTACTTATCCAGACCTGGAAATACTAAAATCAAACTCTTTCGTACTGCGTAGGAACCCTGTTCTCTCTTTAATCCACTATTTGAGAAGTTATGGTACTTCAAACCTACAGTCAGGTGTCTTCCAACCTTGAAGCGCCTCCTTATCCTGCATTATATTCCACATCTGACATTTCTTAATATCTGTTTCTCCTATATTTTATTATCCAGCACTATATCACTTTCTGCACTACATTCACTTTTTCTTTAAATAGTCCTGTATCTCAGTTGTTTTTACCCTGCACTATATTAATTTTTAACAGTTCTTCTGCACATTGCATATTTTGTTTTATACTCTGTATTACTTACATGTGTCTTGTTACTACTTGTGTCGTTTTACTAATATGTGTACTACTCACCTGTGACGTTTTTACTAATATGTTTGCACTATGGAACTGTGATGCTGGATACTTGAATTTCCCTCGGGATCAATAAAGTTACTATCTATCTATCTATCTATCTATCTATCTATCTATCTATCTTACCTCCGTTGACAGACGAGCGCGTGGAGTCGGCCAGCGCCTGAGGATGAGAGAGGGAGTGCGGGAGGACGTGATTGGTGCAGGGGGGGCTGCCGGCCGCCGGCGGGCTGCTCTGTGATTGGTGAGGAGAGTAGGCCGTTCTGACGGACAGCGGGCTGCTCCGGTCAGACGGCGGTTTGGGGGAGGACGAGCCGGGCGGCGGGTGTCTGGAGGAGGTTGGCGCGGCGGTTCGACCGGAGGCTCCGGTCCTGCCAGACAGGCCGATCTCTCGAGCCCTCTGAGGGAGAGGAATGTATTTACCTTCCCTGGATAAACCAGACGGAGGAAAAGAAGTGGTGAGAGGAATTCTGGGAAGCTGATCGGATAAAGACTTTAAATCAGAGAGGAACTTCTGGAGCTGGAGAGCAGAAACATTTTTAAATCTTTTACTTATAAACATCTTCAAACAACTGATTTTATTCATTCTAACCGTAGAAATCACAAATTTGGAAACGAAAACAGATAAAAGTTAGATTTTGAACTATAACTTCACAGATTTTTAAAGTGTATAACAGATAAAAACAGTGTGAGGAGTTCCTGTTACCTGCCGGTGGAGGTGAACCCGGGGCTGGCTCTGTCCTCCCTCTCTCGGACCACGGAGCTGTATTTGTCCTCCTCGCTCCGGCCCTCGTCGTTCTCTAAGGAAACCCGCCGGCGGTACTGCAGGCTGCCCTCGATCTCGTTGGCTAGCCGAGCGGCTCGCGCCTCCCGCTGCCGGAAAACCTCAGAGTTCCCCTTCTCCAAAGGCATGCTGGGAGAGCACGAATATATATATACAACTGACTTTCACTTCTTAACACTAAACGTTCTTTGACTGGACGTTCATCTAAACTACATTTCCATCAGGAGATTAACTTCTCATTTTTTGCTAATTTAAATTTATGTTGGAGCATTTAAAATTATTATTATTATCATGTTTTAGTAGTAGTAGTAGTAGTAGTAGTAGTAGTAGTAGGGATGGTAGTTACACTAGTATTAGTGATAGTATTAGTGAGGGGTAAAATGTTGGCATTAAATTATTTTTTAAAATTCTATTTTTTAACAACCTTGGTCTAATATTTACAGCTTGACAGCTCCTTCCTATCTGTTATGATAATATTTTACTAAAGTAAACATTAATTTTGCTCTCTCTTACTGTTTCACCTTCTAAGAAGTGGGTTAGAAATAATAAACCGTCCTGAAAAACTATGAAAATAATAACAAATAATAAACCCAGGAGGAAAAGTCAGGTTTTGTTTATATTGTCGGTGACTGAAGCACTATAAATAAAATAATAATAATGAATTTAATTCATATAGCACACTTTAAAATACAGCAAAATCTCATAGTACTTCACATAAAGGATAAAACCATCATAATACAAAGTTAAAATAATTTACACATAAGCACCATGTGATTAAAAGCAGTTAAAATAGGGTAAATATTTCAAGTTAAACTGAGTTCTCCCTGTAAATGTAAAGCTGTGACTCACGTGTACATGGAGAGGCTGGAGTCGTAGGTGGACTTGACGCCGTACGTCTCCTCGTTAAACTTGAACATCTCGTTGGCGTCCCAGCCGTTTGACTGAAAGATAAAAAAGACAGAAGCTGAACTTTGGAGCGTTATTTAACCTCCTTCATGACCAGCTAGTCTGACATGATTGGTACCGATGGATTCATCAGGTTTTATAATTTCATATGATACCAGTATCTTCACTCTAGCTTTAAAACTGAGCCGCTACAACCTAAAAATCACAAGTTGCGTTGATGCGTTAAAGAAATTAGTGGCGTTAAAATGAATTTACGTTAACGTGTTATTATCACATTAACTTTGACAGCTCTAATCTTTAGTCTTTCTGTTGATTTCTGTCAGTCTTATAATCTTTATTGGTTTATCAATTGGTCAGGTAACCCTGGTCATTGGTGTGTGTGTGTGTGTGTGTGTGTGTGTGTGTGTGTGTGTGTGTGTGTGTGTGTGTGTGTGTGTGTGTGTGTGTGTGTGTGTTCCCTCACTGTGTCGGCCTCCAGCTCGAAGTTTTCTCCGTTTCCGTTTCCGTCCCACCTCTGAAGGACTTTCTCCCGGTGTTCCCCGTTCACCCGCGTGGAGCTGATGGACGTGTCGGTGAACGTGTCTGAACACACACAAAAACAAGGTCAAAGGTCAACAATAAATAATACCAGTATCGGAAATGCGTCCGATGCTGCCCAAAATTTTGTATCTGTGAGTACGCCAGTCTACGCACCGATCTGATACCAATATTTGTTAACCCAGAAAAACATCAACTTGTTTAACTGGAAATCAATTCTTCTTCTTCGCTGCTCCAAAACAGTAGCGTTCACCGTGCTGTCGCCCTGGAGGTATCATGGCTGCCACTGGCTACTACTGTTTTAGAGCAGTGAAGAAGAACTGATTGCAGCTAGTTTGTCACAGCTGTTAAATAACGATAATAATAACTATATGTATTTTTTTTTATTACGCTGGTATCGGATCGGTACTCGGTATCGGCCGATACCGCAAGTTCAGGTCTCGTTATTGGTATCGGGAAGGAAAAAATGTTATCGGAACATTTGTGTTACTTCATTTAGTGACAGGTAGTGACTTAACAGACATTTATTTAAATGAATTATTATCTTCTTATCTTCATGATTGCCACTTTAAGGTCATTCAGACAATGTTTATTAAGAATTTATTTGTATGAAAAACAACAAAAACTAAGTTTGCTATGAATTCTTTAGAAATTGTAATTGCTTTATAATTTTGTATTTGGCTTAATATTTGTTAAAAGGATGACAGTTTGGTTTCTCTTCCGTACCTGATTGTTAATTCAATGAGATGAGCTGTTTTGTTTGTTATGCGTATAAGTGTGTTTGAAAAAGAAAGAAAGAAATATCTACTTTGAGAGAGAGATCAGAAGATCAACCTACCAGGCGGATGGATAAACTTTCATTTGTTAGAAAAAGAAAATAAAGAAATAGTTCTTGCACGTAAAACCAAAAAACGTTCAGATTATTAGACAAACGAGATCCAGTCACAAAGACCAACAGTCTTGTTACCTCTGACAGCGAAGTTTAGGTCGACGTCGCGGCAGGTCATGGTCACCAGGTCGCTGGGACTGAAGATCATGGTGTCAGTGATGTCTTCAATCTTGGGTTGAGAGGACTCGCTTCCTCCTCCTCCTTCCTCGCCTCCTCCTCCTCCTCCTCCTCCTCCTCCTCCGTCTCCATCGCTGTGTTTATGGACAGCATCCACCGCCAGCTCACACTGGACGTAGACAGAAGAGTTCACACAGATAAATCGTGTAACTTAAGTGAAGGATTCAGAGAGAGTGCGGTGGAGTGTTTTTTTACCTGTGAGCTTAAAGTCTTGAAGATTCCCTCGTACGCGGCGCCGTTCTTCACTCTCACATCGCAGGTGGAGCCCTGAAACCAGCAGCGAGGAAAGATTCAGGATCTCTGTTCTGTCTGTACGTGGTGCTTAAAACTAAAATAAAGTTTTTACTAGGACTTCATACAGATAGAAGTACTCACCACGACTGCTGTGAGGAAGTGAAGCATTCTGGCGTTGTTGTAGACGCCTTCAAATACCTGCAGATACAGGTGAGCAGGATGTGAGCAGGATGTGAGCAGGATGTACAGTGAAGAACAGAAATCTGTGGCGTTCATAGGTTTGTTTAATGAGACAATACAAACTTTTTAGGCCGATATTGATATTAATATTTGACAGGAAAATCCAAAAACGATATACTGATCATTATTTTTTTTAATTCAACCTTTATTTTAACTTGGAAACACATTGAGCTCATTTACTATATAAATGTATTAATCTTATAATAAACAAACATTTTATATCACCTAAATTTGGTGTAGAGCTGAAACAAGTAATCAATTAGTCAGTCGACAGACAATTAATTGGCAAAAATGTTGTTAAACGATTAATCATTTCACAAGATTTTCAAGGAAAAATCACTAAATTTGCTCGTTTCCAGCCTCTAAAATGTTTACATTTCAGTTTTTTTCTTATATGAGAGCAAACCGAATGTATTTGGGTTTTTAACAGTTGTTTGGACATGTTGGACATGTTTTTGAAATTTTATAGATTGACCCCTTAACACACAATTAATTCATGTTTATGTCTACATACTCTGGTGCCGATTCGATATGTATTGCGATTTTTAAGTTTTGCGATTCAATATTATGATTTATTGTGATTTTTGTTATCTTTTTTAACTCTAGACCATGGAGGGAACAAGTTGAATCAGACACTTCTAGAGACTTTTAATTTGGAAAATCTCTAAATGAATCCAGTAAAAATGTTTGATTTTCAGCATGTATGTAGTCAGAGATGTCCTGAAGTCAAATATATCAGGATCATTGTCAGGAATTATTTATACATTTATTATCCAGCAACCCAAAAATCAAAGAATAAAGACATTTCCCTCACAGATTAGTGGTATTTTCTTTTTAATTTATAAGGGACATGTAATGCTTTATACTTCTGGTGAATATAATCCAATCAATCT
This sequence comes from Sebastolobus alascanus, assembly GCA_916701645.2. Classification (NCBI taxonomy): domain Eukaryota; kingdom Metazoa; phylum Chordata; class Actinopteri; order Perciformes; family Sebastidae; genus Sebastolobus; species Sebastolobus alascanus. Next base: position 623,173 of record CAKAOJ020000210.1, on the reverse strand, counting down.
TATTTCCATAGATGTATTTTGTATATACAGTTCCCTTTGTTAACACCTTATTTTGAAAAGCGGACGTAGTCCCACGTGTCTACTTCCTCTAACTTCTCCAAGTCCGTCTCTAGCTCTCCCGTCAGCTCCGTTCTCTTTATCCATCCATGGTCAGCTCCATCGGGGCCGTTTCAATGCATTTAACATAAATGTCAGTATATGGGTGCTCTACAGTTGTAGCGTCGGCCCATTTGACCACGGAGATGAGAGCGACGGCCGGCTGGACCGCACGTTACCGCCATACCATAACGTTTCCTGTTAACTGTTTCGCACTTTTTTGCGGATATTTTTCCGCCTTTTTTTCGGAAATATTTCAGACATTTCTCAGACTTTATTCAGCTCTTTTTCTGACATATTTCAGACATTCTTTGGACATATTTCTGACTTTTTTTTTTTAGATTTTTTTTTTCGGTCTTATTTCGTTTTTTTTTTTTCTGACTTTTTTCAGCCTTTGTTCGGACACATTTTGGCCTTTTTTAGAAGTTAGCATGCAGCTTTAGCCGTGATGTCTAGCTCTGCTTTTCCTGTCAATGTGTGAAACCCAAAGTGTTTCCATCCTTTACTGGATGTGTAGTGTTTACCATGCTGGATTTAACATGTGAGGGTGCAGGTCGTATCCACGACGACCCTCCAACGTTTTATACTTTCTGAGGTTTGTTTTGGTTGACGGATACGGAACGGATATGACGTCACGTTACTCAGACTTACAACAATAAAAACTTCCTTTTACCTCCACATAGACTCAGATGAAGCAAATATATCAATTCTGGCATTAAAAAAAACTCTATTTAAAAACAGTAAAAAAAAAAAAAACACAAGGTGAATGGATTTTTTTATCCACCCAGAGTAAATGCCCCCCCTCCCCCCCTCCCCTCCCCCTTGGTTTGAGCTGAGCCCTGAATGTCTGCACCGTCTGGCTCCGGCCCTGCTAATAACAACCTTTAATTCCTTAATAAAGCCAGTGAGCTGAGTCTCTACTCACTAAGCTGCTGACAGGAGAGGTCTGAGACGGTGGTTTCATTGTGTTCCTGGTCCTGCAAGAGGGGAGAAAACATGAATATCAGCTAACAGCTAACAGGAGCTGCCTCACTGAGAACAATAAACACAAGCCTCAAACTCAGAAACCTTTACAGCTAGCTAGTTACACACTCACACACTGACATGGCACGGCTCGGCACGGATTCAATCAGCTGTTAACATCTAAACTGTGAAGCTGTCCTAAAGCAGGAAGAGCTAAATGTTGTTAAAATCAGCTAGCTTAGCTAAGCTAACGTAGCTAGCTTAGCGCAGACGGCGAATTTTTAGCAACAGAGACACAAACGAGCCGCTGGAAACACATTTAGAAACTGACAGTAATTAGAAATGTTAGTAATGAAGTTATACTTTTTAGTCATGTGCATCCCTGTTGTTCCAGTCTCGTCGTTCCAGTGGAAAGTCACACGGTGTTTGACAGGCCAAACACGATACACCGCTGGAAAAACAACAAAACACGGCAGCGGGTGCGTTTGATTTAATCAAACCCGGCATCTGTTGTACATGTGATTATGGGTGCACTCAGGCGGGGCGGGCTTATACCAAGCGTTAGAAATCAACAATAAATATTTTTAATAAAAAGTGCGTAATTGTATTTAAAATAACAATTTTTAGTGATGTAAGTACTCATAAAGTGCTAATGTTGCCGCATAATAACATCAAGTCTAAAACAACCGGGCGCAGCCGATATAGTGTAACGATCGCACCGATCGTAAACCCCGCCTACTGACTTAATCTATAACCCGATTGGACAAAACTTTCTGTCAGTCATTTCTGACCTTTTTTCTCATTGGTTTTGGTTTCCTGTCAATCATTTCTCCTCCGGGCTTGTCCTCATAAAGGTCATGTGAGGAAACTGATGCAGCAGGAGGATGTTTTTTAAATTTAGTGTTTAGCAAAGAAACTACGAATAAAAAATGTATTTAACTGTGAGCTGGATTCAATTCAGTTTTATATAAGATAAGTTCTATCCCAATATCAAGTAATAGAATATTTTAGAAGGCTACTTTTAACTGACTTGCCCCCCAAAAAAGAAGAAATAAGACAATAAGTGAACCATATTTACAAATATACTCAAAAATAAAGTTTTTTTTAGTACTTACTATTTTACCAAATATTAAATCAGCATAAAAATACATTCTTGACCTTGGAAACAGTAATTCTGACTAAAAAAAAAAGTCCACTTACAATTTTTTTTCCTGAGTTTTCATCCACATCTCATGGTCTTCATCCACAGAGGAAGGAACTTTTGGTTGTCCTCACTTATTAGCTGTTTTATAAATATGACATTTTGTAACACAAAACCTTTTTGCCACTGACATTATGAATGATATCTGTTAAACTCTACGTGCTGTATTATTCACACAGTTTGTAGTCAATATACTAATAAACCTGCAAAAGTTAAGCACTTTCTTACAATCAACAGCTCCCATTAACTTGTTAAGGAGCTCCACATTCCTCCTCCTATAGATTCCTCTGCTGGAATACTACCTGACTCCAAGTTGTCTGCGTAGTAATTTCTGCTAAATGCAGTACCTGTGAGAGTTTCTGGACAATATCTGTCATTGTTTTATGTTGTTAATTGATGTCCAATAATAAATATATAGATACATTTGCATAAAGCAGCATATTTGTCCACTCCCATGTTGATAAGAGGATTAAATACCTGACAAATCTCCCTTTAAGGTTCATTAAGAACAGATAAAAAGTGTGCAATTAACTTGTGATTAATCACGATTAAATAATTTTAATGGATTGCCAGCCCTGGTATATAGCTTACTCTAACTCAACGGTTGTGTGGTGCATGGCCGCTGTTAAATAAACTAAAACTAATAATGATCGAGCGTCACTGATGTTTTTCTGGACTAGAAAACTAATTCAATATCTGAAAAGTGACATCATTTGTCCTTGGAAGAATGACTCGGATAAATCTGAAATGGATTTTTTTTTGACGAGGAAGAATTGAATTACAGATATCTGCAATATATATCCAGTCTAGCTATTAAATGTTAAAACAGCCACTTATACTTTTTAAGGATTTAAAGATATCTCAAATTTAATTTTGAACAGGAGAAATAAAGTTTAAGATATCTTGATATATAATTTCTAATAGTAAGAATGTCATTGTGAGATATCTCTAACTGCCATTCTGACTAGTGAGAACACAGTTTTAACTCGGAGAGATGCTGCTATGGATATCTAACATGTAATTACAGATAGGAGTGTGCTTCGATTAAATGTTAAAACATATTTCACATGTGAATAAAGAGAGAGAAGAAGAAGAGAAACAGCTGATTCATCACTTTTCAACTGTGGTGTACACTCTAACAGCATTTCAAGAATGCTCAAAAAAAAAGACCACACACCAACAGCTATGTTTCACTATATTTATATTATATCATTAAATTCAATGTAGTACCTGAAACTAACCACACGGGGCGGACAGACGACGCTGCCCGCCCTCAACACACGGTCCCAGCAAAGAGAGAAAAGAGACAGAGAAAGGCACAAAGAGTTTTGAAACTGAGAAAAGGACACTGAACATGATGATTAAGGGAGGGGAGGTCATATAGACGAATACATGGGCAAAGAAAAGGCCGGTAGAGATGACTGGGTGGGTTATTATGTGGTGCATAAAGAAACAGGCAAGCTCTAAACTGAATGATGACGACAGACACAGAAAGGCACAAGTAGAAAAAGTAGGTATTTTCATTGACATTTTCTGCTAATTGTATTTTTCTTTTTTTTTAACCCTTGATGAATGGAGGTCGAGGAGGAGAAGACAGCATGACAAGAGATTTTTAACTGTAGCCTTGAGAACGAGGCATTATAGCAAATCTTATATATATATATATATATATATATTTATATATATAATTTTTTTTTCCTTCTTTTTATCCCAAAAATTAAAAAAAGGCACAAACACATTTTCAATTACAAGATGGAGTCGGAACAAGTGTTACATGGAGTAAGCATACAAAATAATAATAAAAAAAAAAAAAAGGTGTCTTAAAAACAAATAAAATTAATACTATTATTCTGACCGTCATTATTATTATTATTATTTCCATCAATAATTATTGTTATTGGTATCATCAATAATTTCTCTTTTGTGTCGGAGAGAAAGAGAGAGAGACATTTACTGAGTGATGCTGCTGAGTGTGACTGAGGTAAATGTTTTCCTGCTTCCTGCTCTGGTTCGTGTGACACTTAGACCCAAAATACTCTGTTGTGTTGAGACACCGTCAAACCAAACTCCATTGAAAAATCAGTCAATTTAACGCTGCCTCGTGCGCTGGCAAACATATTCTTTGAGGAACTTTTATACAGATAATAATCACATTTTTGCCCACAATCTTCTTCTACTAATGTACACAACAATGGGCTTCAACTTACGATTATCTTTGTTTTCAATTAGATTAATTTTTCTATCAAATGCCAGAAGAACCACATCAATGTCACTTTACCTTGCAATCACCAAATCCTCTTGGTTAAATTTCTATATTTTTTTATAATTTATCTATTTTACTTATTCTGTATTTGTCTGTATTATTGATGTCTCTGTGCTGCTGCGACAACCACATATCCCCTGCCGGAGATCAATAAAGGTTTATCTCATCTTAAAATGTCCATCAAAATTTCAGAGCTGTAGGTGTTGTCCTCAAATTGTTTTATCCTAAAAATCTAAAGACGTAAAAACAAAGAAAAAGCAGCAAATTCTCACATTTCCGAAGCTAAATACAACAAATGTTTTTTTTTGCTTAGAAAATGAAAACGTATCAAAATCAACATTAGTGTTATTATTATTATTTATACATTCAAACACATATTGTGTTTATTTTTAAATTGACATTTCACACGTCTGTTCGGTCTTGTAGTTCTTCCAATCAGACATGAATGTAATAGTGTATTGATGTTAATATTTTAAAGGGATAGTTGTGGTGTTTCTCAGTGTGGTTGTGTGAGCTACTTCTCCATAGTCAGTGTATTACCTACAGGAGAAACAGACAGGAGTACCAGCACGGGAGCAAAGCAGTGTACTGCTGTGGACGGGGGGGCAGCAGCTAAACGCATTTCAGACACCTAAAAACATCAATATCAGTTTAAGTTTACGCTATATTTAGAATATTTTCACCGCTTTACCTCGCCGTCAGACAGCCCTTTCTGACGGGGGAACTGAAGCCGCTATCTGTGCTCTCTTCAAAGCCACCAGACTCCATTGATAAAAACAGTAATTTTACCTCTCAGAAGACGGGAGTTGCTGGTCTACCGCTGCATCGACCGGTTAGTTAGTTTGTGTTATTGTGTGACTTTGGGTGTTTTAAAGAGTTAGTTCAGATACGCTAAAGTCACACAATAACGCAAACTAACTAACTTATCGATGCAGCGGTAGATCAACAACGACCGTGTTCTGAGAGGTTAAATTACTGCTTTTTTCAATGGAGTCTGGTGGATTTGAAGAGAGCACAGATAACTGCTTCAGTTCCCCCCGTCAGACGAGGCTGTGTGATATGACGGGTGGAAGTAATACAAATAATTAATAAAATGTATGTGAATCACTAAATTTTTTTATTCACATACATTTTCATCACTTCCATTATTAATTCGTAAGCATTTTTCATCGCTTCTATCACCGTTTTAGTCAAATGGGCTTTAAATTAATCAAAATCACTTGAAAACTTATAATTTTTCAATTCACATCCATTTTTATCAATTATTTTTTGTTACTTCCACCCCTCGTATCAGACATCCCTTTCTGACGGGGGAACTGAAGCCGTTATCTGTGCTCTCTTCAAAGCCACCAGACTCCATTGGGAAAAACAATAATTTTACCTCTCATAACACAGGAGTTGCTCGTCTAACGCTGCCTCCATCGGTTAGCTTGTTCGTGTTATTGTGTGACTTTAGCGCATCTGAACTAACTCTTTAAAACACCAAAGTCACACAATAACACAAACTAACTAACCGATCGATCGATGCAGCGGTAGACGAGCAACTCCCGTCTTCTGAGAAGTAAAATTACTGTTTTTATCAATGGAGTCTGGTGGATTTGAAGAGAGCACAGATAGCGGCTTCAGTTCCCCCGTCAGAAAGAGCTGTCTGACGGCGAGGGAAAGCGGTGAAAATATTCTAAATATAGCGTACACTTCAACTGATATTGATGTTTTTAGGTGTCTAAAACGGGTTTAGCTGCAGCTCGTCCACAGCTGTACACTGCTTTGTCCCGTCCTGTCTGTTCTACATGTAGAAGCTTTTAAATGGAGCCTGCTGTGACGCGGTCTCGGTACCAGGTAGAGTGTGTAGCTTTGGGTCTACCTGCCACAGTACAGATGTCTGTAGAGTGTGTTTGGCCTCTGGCTAGCGTGTGCTGTCTTGGCAGGACCATGTGAGGTATCAGGACTGCTGGCTTCACAGCGCTCCAGCTCTCACCGCTGTTCACGTACAAGAGAGAGCCCGCTGTGAGTCGTACCGGCAAAAACAAAGCTTATCTGACTAAATACAAACAAAAGAAATGTACCGCTAGTTTTTAGTGTTATGAAGCCGCTCTCACCCGTCTCTCCGTCTGCTTCTCTCTCTCTCGTATAGTGTTAGTACTTTTACATCTCCTCCTCCTCCTCCTCCTCCTCCTCCGCTTCTCCTCCGCCTTGCTAACAAAATAAAAATACTGGTTATGAATGGCTATGATGTACGCCGCCTCATCCAATCTCACGTTCGCTCACACACACACACTCAAACACAAACACACATACACACTCCTCCTCCTCCTCCTCCTCCTCCTCCTCCTCCTCCTCCTCCTCCACCTCCTGGTCTTCCCTTCATCAGAAGAAGGAGTACTGGTTGTCGATGGCTCGGGGCGCCCTCGCTCCGTCCCTCTCTTCGCCCTCCACGGCTTCTAGTTGGCGGAGAGGAGTGTCCCTGTCTCTCTCCTCCCAGTCTTCCACTCCTCCTCCACTACCACCTCCGCTGCCTCCGCTTCCTCCTCCTCCTCCTCCTCCTCCTCCGCCTCCTCCTGTCGTCGCCATCGTCACCACAGCCGCTCCACCTCCACCTCCTCCTCCTCCTGCTCCTCCTCCTGCTCCTCCTCCTCCTCCAGCCTCCGTCTCGTTTCCTCTCTCCTGGGGAGGAGTCGGGGGCGGCGGGCGGCCCGGCGGCAGCGGAGGAGGCTGAGGCGGGCTACGGGGTCGGCTGGTCAAGTCTGCATGGAGCGGAAACAGACGAGAGAGAGAGAGAGAAAGGAAGAAGAAAAAAAAAGGAGGGAAATGAGAGAAAAGTGTAAATAAAGGAAGGCAGAGGAGGAGGAAGAGGAGGAGGAGGAAGAGGAAATAAGGCCAAAAGTGTAGTGAAGGAGTGAAGTGACAGCGTAGTCGGAGGAGAGGAGGGTGAGAGGCGGGAGAGAAGAAGAGAAAGTGAACGTGAGTGGGCGGTTAGGTGGAAGAAGTCTGCGGTCATGGAGTCCATCATGGGAGTCATGGAGGCAGTCCAATACCAGGAACACACACACACACACACACACACACACACACACACACACACACACACACACACACACACACACAGTTCTAACACTGTGATCAATAGTAGGCATCGTTCATAAGTAGAATGTCAGAAAAAATTTTGTTTTCAAAGTTAACGTGATAATATCGCAAATTCATTTTAACGCCACTAATTTTCTTTAACGCAACTTGTGATTTTTAGGTTGTAGCGGCTCAGTTTTAAAGGTAGAGAAGAAGATACTGGTATCATATGAAACTAGAGAACATTATGAATCCATCGGTACCAACCATGTCAGACTAGCTTGTAGTGAAGGAGGTTAAATAACGCTCAACTTAAAAAAAAGTCACAAACCAAGAAGACGTACATGAAGAAATAAAAAATGGTGGCAGACGAAAAAACAGGAACGATGAGGAGACTGAAAATTAATACATGAAGTAAACATAAATACGTCTATACTATCATCGTGTCCTCTTCTTCTGCAATGATTTGATGGCACCCCGACTAAACTGTAGACTCCTAATATGCACATAACAGTAAAGGATGGAAATGATCATCATTCCTTCTCATTTTCTTTTGCAGATTTTTCTGGAGATTCAGTTAAAATTTTGGGCTGAAACTCGGCTTCTGCCAGCACGTAGAGCTGACAGGTGATCAGGGTTTTGTGTTTAAGTCATTGGAAGCAGCATTAATGCAGTTGCATGTCTAAAAAAAACATGATTCTGTGCAACTATACTATGATTCTACCTGTGTTTACGTGCTACATTTTTGTCATACTAGCTTGTCGTGAAGAAGGCTAAATAACGCTCTAAAATTTGGTGAGGAGAAACTGTCATGGCCGTCTTCAAAGGGGTTAAAATTCATTTTAATATTGTTTTTGCTACATTTAATGACATTTATTTATTTATCGAGTCATTTATTTATTCATCTATTTTTGTTTTAGTTCCGTCAAAAATCTTCAATATATCATATATATATAGATATATATATCATATATATCTATATATATATATCTATATATATATATAGATATATATATATATATATATATATATATATATATCTATATATATATATATATATATATATATATATATATATATATATATATATATATATATATATATATATATCATATCGATATATATATATATATATATATATATATATATATATATATATATATATATATATATATATATATATATATATCATATCGATATATATATATATATATATATATATCATATCGATATATATATATATCATATCGATATATATATATATATATATATATATATATCATATCGATATATATATATATATATATAATAATAATAATAATAATAATTGCCAAATATCATGTTGAAATAAATGATCAAAACCTGACTGCAATGAGAAATATGTCCGATATGAAAAATTCACCCACTCGCTCCCAAACACTCCCCCTCTCCCTCTCTCTCTCTCCCTCTCTCTCTCTCCCTCTCTCTCTCTCTCTCTCTCTCTCTCTCTCTCTCTCTCTCTCTCTCTCTCTCTCTCTCTCTCTCTCTCTCTCTCTCTCTCTCTCTCTCTCTCTCTCTCTCTCTCTCTCTCTCTCTCTCTCTCTCTCTCTCTCTCTCACAGAGTGTCTCTCAGCCGAGTCCGGTCTCACTTACACACAGTCAGAGATGGGGGTTGATGGAGAGTCAGGATGGCGCGTGGTGATGACATCACAGACTGTAGGCCGACTGCCCGCTCTGTCGCGGCCTGCAAGGGATGAGCCAACGGATACAACAGACAACAACAAGAACAACAGAGAGGTCAGAACAGTGATGCTGCAGCAACACAGGAGCAGCTGGAGGACGCTGCAGCTCAGCGTCTACACTAGTTTCTACTCCCGAACATCATTTTTAACATTATCTGACACGCTGAACTTTTACTTATTTTACTGAAGGAGAGTTTGATGCTTCTTAGACAAACAAGCAGATGTTGTTTGAGATCTACGGTTACATGGAGAAGAGAGGAGGATGACGTGAGAGATGAGGTAGATGTGACTGATGGTTTTTATATATATATCATCAGATATGAGCAGCATGCATGTGCACACACATAAAAATGGATGTGATTTACTTCCAGCACACACCTTCATGATGATCTTCCAGGTTTCTACAGGCAGTGGAACACCTTAACAGGCAACTCACGTGCCACGTTTTTTGAGCCATACAAATCTATTGTTGTCAATGTAGACACGCGGCAAAATATTTCAACTTTTGGAACGCAGCAACGCGCACCGCATGTCGAGGAATAACCAGCCGTAAATATCATATTATCTACGCTAAATATACTGAGAAGTTAATCATGTTAGTGCAGGACTACCCAGAGCTTTACATCTGATTAAATCCCAGCGTCCCCCATAAGGCCTTCAGATCTGAACCCTCACGGACTTAACCGACGTCACCTGGTAAATGGTATAAATATGAATGGGACGGCAGACGAAGCCAGTGGGTTCATATTTTACGTTTCTTACTGCCTATTTGAACGTCTTCCAGGCTCTTGCCCAACAAGATTTGGGAAGATTGGGAAACGTGCCAACTGGGCTGAAAAAGCAGGACAGATATTTATTACAGATACGTTTAGCTGGTAGTAGAAGAGCAATAACCAGCAAACGGTTGAATAAGGAATCTCCAAAAGTCCTTGAATGGAAAGAAATCGTTCAGGAAATTTACAGTATGGAACAACTGACTTTTTCCTATGAGACATGACACCAAAAAAAGGTGAAAAATACTGGAAGAACTGGAAATCTTACTTGAACCTGAAGGGATTTGAGATGAGAAGTGACTTTATTTTTTCTGTATTTTGTTGTGGAAAACATCAAAATTAATGATGTTGGACTAAGGGGGACCTCTAAGACTTTAAAGGACATTCTGGGACTCCAAGGAACCACAGACTTGTTTACGGCTATGTAACCCAGCTTCTTTTCTTCTCCTGTAAATGTATATAATGTCATATGATGTTAAGCATTTCACCTCACTCAGGATGACCCCGTCTGTCTTGTGTTGCCTTGGTGTGAATGCGACATTAGAAGAAGGAACGAGACGTTATTTAATTTATCTCAGTGTATTTAAACTTGTACTGCTGATGTCTTTCGGTTAACGTGATCATATCCATGTTGGAGGTTACAGACGTGTTACAGACGGTCTGTCCCGGTAAGATCATGACTTTTATGTTAAAGTGATTTAAAACGATTTGTTCCCTCACTGATCACCGTTGCTGTTTTTATCTTATCTTTCCTTTGTATATATGGAGAGTAGTGCGGTTCACTCGTACCTGGCTGGCGAACAGCGGTTGCACCCACGAAGCTGATGAGCGTGACGTCTGAGGCGCCGCCGGACTCCAGCGGGATCGGATGCACCCGGAAGTGCTCCAGCATGTCAAAGATGGACTGGAACCAAAGGTGCTGCACTCGGCACTGACCGTCCTCGTTCAGGGACAGACGGAGGTGCTGGAGGGAAGACAGCAGAGACGGGCTGAATTTAATCTGAAAACAACTCTGCTTCCAGCTCCTGCAGTGGGACTATTTGCTGATTTATCTGTTTTATATTGTTGTAAACTGAATATCTTTGGTTTTTGGACTGTCGGTCGGACAAAAACAAGACATTTGAAGACTTTTTGAAGACATATTTCACTATGTTCTGTAATAAATAAATAAATACATACATTTAAAAATATATATTAAATAAATAAAAAAAAATAAAAAAATGCAGAATTAAATAAAAAATAAATGAAATATAAATAAATCAATTTAAAAATTAATAAAAATAAATACCTAAATAAATAAGAGGGAAACTTAAACGGAAGAGTTAATAAATAAGGAAATTAATACAAAGATAAATAAATAAAGAAGCAAATTAAAACAGAAATATAAATTTATGTCACATTTTATCAATCAATTAATGGCTACATTTATTTTTAAAATAATATTTGCTACATTTAATGACATATTTCTTTATTTATCGAGTCTTTTATAAATGTATTTATTTATTTATTTTGGCAGGTTCTGTGTGTTTATTTAGTAACATTTTATGAAGAAACATTTCCGTTTTTTGTATTTTTTGTATTTTTTATTTATGACACAATTTCAACACTTTTATTAATTATTATTGTTTATTGACTGAGTTTAAAGGGTTAAAGAAATAAATCACACAGAGCTGAACTCCCAGACTCACCTTGGCCTTGCCCTGGAAGTTAAAGGTGAGGACATATTCTCCGCGGCGTGTCTCGCTCTGGCGAACCAGGAAGACGCCGTGACTCGCCGGGCCTCCGGCCAACACCAGCTGAGCAGCTTTGAGACGGGACAGCGTGCCGTGGAACCACTGACACTCGCTGAGCGGGTGCTCCACCGCCTCGGCGGTGATCACATCCGAGAACAGGAAGGAGCCTGCGTGATGGTGAACGGCACGTATGATACTTTAAGGTATAAACGACGACACATGGAGCATTTTCACAGCAAGTTATTGTCATTATAAACGGAAAAGACCAAACTGGCTCTTTGGTGCAGCAGAACTGAACCCGAATATTTAGAGGAGCTTTGGTTCAATACCTACATTTTTATTGTTTTAAATACGTCTTTGGCTCACCTGTGGCGTCTGGCGTCTCGGCGAAAGGTGTGCCGAGGCTAACCCCCCCCCCGCCCAGAATCCTGTTGTCTGGTTCGTCGAGAGGAGCTCGAGGTGGCAGCTCCGGTGGGAGAGGATCCATCAGAGGTGAGGAGCCTCCGATCCCTCCATAACACACTGAGACAACAATAAAACAAAGTTATTAACTAGGGGGCAGCAGCAAAACGCATTTTAAACAACTACAAAATATCTATATCAGTTAAAGGGGCCGTTCACATGCTGTGTTTTTTGCTCAAATCCACTGAGCACGCGTTCCCAAGCGCCTATTATTCAGGGCGTGACGGCTCCAAGATAAAAATATAAGCAGCGTGCACCGCGTGTCATGTGACAAGGAATAACCAACCTCAGCCAGCAGATATCTTTTCTTTCTTCTGTAAATATCAGTCTACGATAAATATACGGAGGAGAAGTTAATCGTTTTAGTGCAGAGCTTTATGATTTGTCCCACAGACTACGTCACTGGCTTCACCCTTTCTGTCCCAGAACGTCACAACAATAAAAATCACACAGTAAAGCGACGATTTACAGTTAGTTTAGTCAGTGAGGCTTTTACTGCTAAATTCCCGCAACTTCATCATCATCATCGCAGCACGCAGGTTTTGGCTGCTTAGTAACGGCAGGCGCGACAGTAGCGCGACCTCTGAAGCACCTCGGATAAAAGGATGAAAGTGGCACGGCTTCCGTTTTCCACGCGTTTTAGACGCGGCATGTGAACGGCCCCTTAGTGTACGTTATATTTAGAATATTCTACCGCTGCCTTTATCGGTTAGTTTGTTTGTGTTATAGTTTGACTTAAAGGGTTAGTTCGGATTCACCAAAGTCACACAATAACACAAAATAACTAACCGATGGATGCAGCGGTAGATCAGCAACTTCCGTGTTCTGAGAGTTAAAATTACTGTTTTTTTCAATGTAGTCTGGTGGCTTTGAAGAGAGCACAGATAACAGCTTCAGTTCCCCGTCATAAAGGGCCGTCTGACGGCGAGGTAAAGCGGTGAAAATATTCTAACTATAGCGTACACTTAAACTGATATTGATTATTTTAGGTGTCTAAAATGCGTTTAGCTGCTGCCCCCTCGTCCACAGCTGTACATTACTTTGCTCCCGTGCTGGTACTCCTGTCTGTTTCTCCAAACTCCATCTACTGTAGGTAATACACTGACTATGGAGAAGAACCTCATACAACCACACTGAGAAACACTACAATTATCCCTTTGATACATGCACACACTAACATAAGAAAGACGGGGGAACTTTCAGAAATACCTTGTGACAGACGGTCAACAGTCTCCGGCGTCCCGCTGATGTCCAACGGCCCCACGCACACACCTTCAGCATCTTCCTGTTCACTGTGGGAGACACACGCTAGTTAGTTACTTCATGTTGTCACACACGATGTCTATACTTTAACACCCGGGTGACCCCATTCATTCATTCATTCATTCATTACCTGAGACAGATGCCGTTCCTGATGTCACTCAGCCAGGCTCTCATCTGCACAGCGTCACGGGTCTCGATCACGTACTGCGCTGACCCGTCCAGCTGAGAGGGAATAAAAGAAGAAGAGAAACCTGAGGGGTGAAGCTTCAGACTGGACAGTCTGTCATTAAACTAACCGTCTCTCCTCATCTAAAGGAAATAAGCTGAAAACATAAGGAACTCTGGGTAAAAGGTGCCCGGAGTTAGCGGAGTTACCTGATAGATAGATAGATAGATAGATAGATAGATAGATAGATAGATAGATAGATAGATAGATAGATAGATAGATAGATAGATAGATAGATAGATAGATAGATAGATAGATAGATAGATAGATAGATAGATAGATAGATAGATAGATAGATAGAAACTTTATTGACCCCGAGGGAAATTCAAGTTTCCAGCATCACAGTTCCGTAGTGCAAACATATTAGTAAAAACGTCACCTGCAGCAGAAAGGTGTTCTCCTTGTCGGGGACCTCCAGCGCTGTGGTGCTCCTCACATCCATGATGGAGCAGCACGGGACAGTCAGCCGGGGCTTCGATGACTGGGGAGACAAACCAAGCAACATTAATAACTGACTAACCAATAGAGGAGCAATGGCGCCGGAGAGTGGAACTGTTGACCCCCTGAAAACGTAAACAAAGGACTGTTCCCGCCTTTTTATTTTGAAAGAGCAACTCAATGAGGAAACTCCATCACTCGGCCAACCAATCGTGTAACTTCATCACTGACAGACTTGTGTTTGTAGGGCTGACCCTCTGAGTTTATACTGTATATATATATACTGTATATACTATAATAGTATACATCTGTTTTTGTACTTCTGCTGCCTGGGATCAATAAAACTGATCTGATCTCATCTCTAATGCTGGAATGATATAAAGTTAACACATCAGCTGACTGTAAACGTGTTTTAATGTTTCACACTTACTTTAGGTGGAATGAAGAATTCCAAGTAGTACTCCTCTCCCCGCTCGCCACCTTCTCGGTCCCTCTCTTTGAGGACCAGACGACACTTGTGCCAGCGTCCTCCTCTCCAGGGAACGTTCCCTCCGCTGGCCAGCGGCTGCACCGCGCCGGCCTGAGCTGCAGCAGACGAAGCCGAGGCAGCGTTGTTGTTGTCCGTACCGTGATGCAGGAGACCGAACGAGAAGCCGGAGAAGCCGTGGCTTCCGCTTAACTCGTCGTTGGATGAGCTAACGCTCACGCCGCCCTCTCGCACCAGCCGGCCCACCTTCCTCGGAGGTCCCATGGCGGCGGCCGCGGCGCTGCTCGGAGGCAGCGTGGAGGAGCCGGAGTGAGGGCCGGCGCCGGTCGAGGTGAGGACGGGAGGAGGGGATCGTGACAGTCTGAGTTTCTCAAGACGATGGCTCCACTTCTCCTTCTCGCCTCCTTCGCCGTTGCTCCGCCGCCGATCCCGAGCGGCCTCCGAAAGAGACAGAGAGGTGGCGCTGCTTGAAGATGAGGGCGGCAGCGAGGAGGAGGAGGAGTGGGGAAGGGAGAGAGGCATGGACAGGGAAACGGGCATGGAGGAGGTGGGTGTAGGAGGCTGTGTGCCAGAGTTCCTCTTTGAGGTGGAAACCAAGGTGGCGTCCTGCACGCCCATCGTGTAGCTGTAGCTGGAGGGCAGCTGGCTCTGGGCCGAGTCGCTGGAGGAGCTTCGCCAGTGCAGGATGCCCCGGACGCTCCCTCGCACACTGCGACCCACGCTGCGCAGAGAGAAGCGCTTCTTCAGTTTGTTTTTGGAGTTGGGCGTGCCGTTACCTTTGGAGCCAGGCGGAGGAGAAGCCGATAAAGAGGAGGGTGGATTCTGAGCAGTGTAGGACGGGTCGGTGCTGTCCACCTCTGCAGACTCTGCTTCCCGCTCTTCTGGCTCTACGTCTTCCCCCACAGACGCTACCCCTAACCAGCTGTCCTCCTCTTCCTCAACTGGTGCTTCCCCGTTCCCAGGAGCCATCATGGCGCCCCTCTCCTCACGCCGGCCGTTGTTCCCTCCCACTGAGGAGCAACACGACGATGATGAAGATGGAGGCAGGACTTGGCCGTGGGCGTAAGAATCTTGAAACCTGTCCCCGCTGCGGTTCTCCAGCACCAGCCGAGCCGGAGCGGGCTTGGATAAGACTCGTGCCGTGTTAGTCGGGGGACACGGGAGGACGGCGCCCCCGGACGCCGACAGAGGCGAGACTGCTTCCTCTTCCAGGGAAGTAGCATCTGACTGGGGAGCCCAGCTCGCCATGTCGTCCCTCCCAGAAGCGCAGCTCGACGGGAGCGCCCCCTCCAGCTCGCTCTGGAAGTGACGGACGAAGCGGTCGGTGAAGCGCCGGCAGAAGGCGGTGGCTGAATCTGGCGAGTAGTGGGGGTTTTCCAGGAGAAAAGCCCGAAAGTGGCGTGCAAAGTCACCGGCTGCGACGCGGGCATGGAGCTCACAGAATTCGGTCCAGCTCAGGCATGGCGAGGGGGACGGCGTGGGGGTGTCTGACAGGGAGGACGGGTGAACCTGGGGGGGGGGGCTCACCAGAGGGGGCAGCGGGGGGGGCCGGGGGGTCAGGGGCAGCATGGAGGGAGACGGAGGGGACGGAGAAGGGGAGGGCGAGGGGGGTAACGGAGAGGAGTTTGCCGCCCGCGGGCTGGGCGGGGTTAAAAGAGAGCCGTTCATTCTGATTGGCTTGATGGTCGATCAAATCACTTCAAACATACAACAGAAAGCTGAAGCGATTGCACAGCTGGGGTGACTGACTGGGGGCAAACACGGCACATTGGTCTAATAATTTACAGATGAGTGTGAACTTAAGTGTTGTGCTCAGCTCCGTCTAAAATAAAGACTTAAAATGCACCGGACCCATGCAGGATGGGGTTAAAAGAGGTCAAATATCTCCAAGGCGGAGCGCTCTGCTACATTATTTTGTGAATTTAAATACGTTTCAACGAGAACATGTGAGAGAGCCAGTAGATGGATGGGTAGAGGAGGTAAGATGTGTTGGATTCACTAGATCTGCTCCTTCTTCACCGTCTGTCAGACATCCAGAGAAACGTGGCCACATCCTGGAAACACACAGAAAAACAAACTGTGAGTTCAACTTCAGCTTATTTATTCTACAAATCACCCTCTGGAGACTTTACAGGTATAACAATCAGGGATGCACAATTGGGCCGATCTATTCAATTCACTTCTATATTTATATACTATATACACATTATATACTGGAATTTTAATTCCTGTTAAAGGTTCAACCAATTTGTTGCTGCATTAAATTAGGTTGTTAAGGTTTTAACAGGTTAGTGTTAATTTTTTGGATTTTTTACCAAGTTGCTAAGAAAGCAATGTTGGTGGTATTAGTACATTTACTGTAACAGAGTATTTTCACAGTGTGGTATTAGTACATTTACTGTAACAGAGTTTTTTCACAGTGTGGTATTAGTAGTTTTAGAGCAGAGTATTGTGTGTAATTAGTTGTTTTACTGTAACAGAGTATTTTCACAGTGTGGTATTAGTACATTTACTGAAACAGAGTGTTTTTACAGTGTGGTATTAGTACATTTGCTGTAACAGAGTATTTTCACAGTGTGGTATTAGTTGTTTTACTGTAACAGAGTATTTTCACAGTGTGGTATTAGTTGTTTTACTGTAACAGAGTATTTTCACAGTGTGGTATTAGTACATTTACTGTAACAGAGTATTTTCACAGTGTGGTATTAGTACTTTTACTGTAACAGAGTATTTTCACAGTGTGGTATTAGTAATTTTACTGTAACAGAGTATTTTCACAGTGTGGTATTAGTACATTTACTGTAACAGAGTATTTCCACAGTGTGGTATTAGCAGTTTTACTGTAACAGAGTATTTTCAGTGTGGTATTAGTTGTTTTACTGTAACAGAGTATTTTCACAATGTGGTATTAGTACATTTACTGTAACAGAGTATTTCCACAGTGTGGTATTAGTACATTTACTGTAACAGAGTATTTTCACAGTGTGGTATTAGTACATTTACTGTAACACAGTATTTTCACAGTGTGGTATTAGTACATTTACTGAAACAGAGTATTTTCACAGTGTGGTATTAGTATATTTACTGAAACAGAGTATTTTCACAGTGTGGTATTAGTATATTTACTGTAACAGAGTATTTTCACAGTGTGGTATTAGTACTTTTACTGTAACAGAGTATTTTCACAGTGTGGTATTAGTAGTTTTACTGTAACAGAGTATTTTACAGTGTGGTATTAGTACATTTACTGAAACAGAGTATTTTCACAGTGTGGTATTAGTATATTTACTGTAACAGAGTATTTTTACACTGTGGTATTAGTACATTTACTGTAACACAGTGTTTTCATAGTGTGGTATTAGTACATTTACTGTAACAGAGTATTTTTACAGTTTGGTATTAGTACATTTACTGTAACAGAGTATTTCCACAGTGTGGTATTAGAACATTTACTGTAACAGAGTATTTTTACAGTGTGGTATTAGTACATTTACTGTAACAGAGTATTTCCACAGTGTGGTATTAGTTTTTTTACTGTCACAGAGTATTTTTACAGTGTGGTATTAGTACTTTTACTGTAACAGAGTATTTTTACAGTGTGGTATTAGTACATTTACTGTAACAGAGTATTTCCACAGTGTGGTATTAGTTTTTTTACTGTAACAGAGTATTTTTACAGTGTGGTATTAGTACTTTTACTGTAAAAGAGTATTTTCACAGTGTGGTATTAGTAGTTTTACTGTAACAGAGTATTTTCACAGTGTGGTATTAGTTCATTTACTGTAACACAGTATTTTCACAGTGTGGTATTAGTACATTTACTGTAACAGAGTATTTTCACAATGTGGTATTACTACATTTACTGTAACACAGTATTTTCACAGTGTGGTATTAGTAGTTTTACTGTAACAGAGTATTTTTACAGTGTGGTATTAGTTGTTTTACTGTAACAGAGTATTTCCACAGTGTGGTATTAGTAGTTTTACTGTAACAGAGTATTTCCACAGTGTGGTATTAGTACATTTACCGCAGTAAAGGATCTGAATACTTCCTCTAGCTCTGCCCAACAGATTAATAAGAGCTAACTGCTCATAATGTTTTGTTAGCATCAGGTTCTCTCTCGTTAGCATGCTAACATGAAGTAGCATTGTGCTCATTCAGCTCTTTAAAGACGTGTAACCGTCGCTAGCTAACAATAGCTAGCCTGCTAACGGACTAGCTGCTAATTAGCATCTTTATTTGGTAATGTTGGCTGTATATATATCTCAGTTAGTGCAGCCTGCTGTAACATTGAACCATCCAAACACAAGCTGCTATTACCAAACAGTCTTTGCGTGCTAAGCTAACCGTTAGCCAGTTAGCTTAGCTATTAATAAACCAGCTAGCTGGTTAGCTCTCAATATTGTTCCCCCACAGTGTGTGTGTGTGTTTCTCTACCTGTTTATCACAGTCCGGTGTTTTCATCCGGGTCTTTCAGGTGAAACCTGGCAACACATCTCATCTTTCTCTCAGTCTACATAACGGAACAGTGATTCTTCGTTAAAGGTTGTTGTTGTTGCTAAATATGAATATTGCTATGTGCCTTGCCTGGAACCGTTCCTCTCGCACTCTGCGACCTGAGGTCTCGCGATACTTCGGTCGATGCTCGGGTCGTTGACAGCTGCCGTTAAAGAAAAAAAAAAGGAAAAAACGTGGATTTTAACGGATGACTCGTTTCACAAGAAACTGTGACGGTGAACCGGAAGAACGAGCGGGAGGATCAGAGCGGGCAGAGAGACAACATGCAGCCGGATTTACACCCAACCCCCCCCCTGCAAACACACACACACACACACACACACACCCCCCCCTCCCCCCTGCAAACACACACACACACACACACACACACACAGACAGACAGGCAGACAATAGTGGAGGGAGTAAAAGTACTAATACCACATTGTAAAAATACTCTGTTACAGTAAAAGTGCTAATACCACACTGTAAAAATACACTGTTACAGTGAAAGTACTAATACCACACTGTAAAAATACTCTGTTAGTCAAAGTACTAATACCACACTGTAAAAATACTCTGTTACAGTGAAAGTACTAATACCACACTGTAAAAATACTGTGTTACAGTCAAAGTACCAATACCACACTGTAAAAATACTCTGTTACAGTCAAAGTACTAATAGCACACTGTAAAAATACTGTTACAGTATAAGTACTAATACCACACTGTAAAAATACTCTGCTACAGTACAAGTACTAATACCACACTGTAAAAATACTCTGTTACAGTAAAAGTACTAATACCACACTGTAAAAATACTCTGTTACAGTACAAGTACTAATACCACACTGTAAAAATACTCTGTTACAGTAAAAGTGCTAATACCACACTGTAAAAATACACTGTTACAGTGAAAGTACTAATACCAAACTGTAAAAATCTCTGTTACAGTGAAAGTACTAATACCAAACTGTAAATATACTCTGTTACAGTGAAAGTACTAATACCAAACTGTAAAAATACTCTGTTACAGTCAAAGTACTAATACCACACTGTAAAAATACTCTGTTAGTCAAAGTACTAATACCACACTGTAAAAATACTCTGTTACAGTGAAAGTACTAATACCACACTGTAAAAATACTGTGTTACAGTCAAAGTACCAATACCACACTGTAAAAATACTCTGTTACAGTCAAAGTACTAATAGCACACTGTAAAAATACTGTTACAGTATAAGTACTAATACAACACTGTAAAAATACTCTGTTACAGTCGAAGTACTAATACCACACTGTAAAAATACTCTGTTACAGTGAAAGTACTAATACCAAACTGTAAAAATCTCTGTTACAGTGAAAGTACTAATACCAAACTGTAAAAATACTCTGTTACAGTCAAAGTACTAATACCACACTGTAAAAATACTCTGTTACAGTCAAAGTACTAATACCACACTATAAAAATACTCTGTTACAGTAAAAGTACTAATACCACACTGTAAAAATACTCTGTTACAGTACAAGTACTAATACCACACTGTAAAAATACTCTGTTATAGTAAAAGTACTAATACCACACTGTAAAAATACTCTGTTACAGTACAAGTACTAATACCACACTGTAAAAATACTCTGTTATAGTAAAAGTACTAATACCACACTGTAAAAATACTCTGTTAC
Source organism: Sebastolobus alascanus (assembly GCA_916701645.2). Taxonomy (NCBI): domain Eukaryota; kingdom Metazoa; phylum Chordata; class Actinopteri; order Perciformes; family Sebastidae; genus Sebastolobus; species Sebastolobus alascanus. The sequence goes on along the minus strand of CAKAOJ020000210.1, from coordinate 602,305 downwards.
AGTACAAGTACTAATACCACACTGTAAAAATACTCTGTTATAGTAAAAGTACTAATACCACATTGTAAAAATACTCTGTTACAGTACAAGTACTAATACCACACTGTAAAAATACTCTGTTACAGTAAAAGTAAACAACATAATAAAGGTCAAGAAATGACACTGAAATTAATAATTAAATCACATTTTATTTTGATCCAGTTTATATAATTATATAAACATGTGCTTTAGATGGTATTGTATCTGAATCCCCTCCCCTATTTTAAGTTATTATTGTTATTATACTTTGTCTGTACATATGTGTGGACAATGAATACAGTTCATATAAAACCTCAGTCAGTATTGATCACATTGATCAGACTCTGATTTCTCTCCGTTCCTCATCTGGTGAAACTTGTTCATGGTGGATTTTTAATGTTCTTCATCTCAGTCATCAGTCAGACTTTTCCACAGTAAACTGGAGCGTTATGAGGCCTTCATCATCATCATCATCATCATCATCACCATCACCACCACCACCATCACCATTTATTCACCTTCCTCTCCTCTATTCGTCCATCACATGAGGAGAAACACTCGCCGTCTGTCCTAAACACAACGTCTGCAGCTTCAGTGTCCGTCCGTCCGTCCGTCCTCCTGATGAGATCTGCAGCCGTTACTCGTGGTCAGGCGGCCGCCGCCGTCGGCTTTAGATCCTGATTCTGGGCGTCGTCCTGCGGCGGACAGGCGGAGAGCTCCTCTGCAGATCAGAGTGAACCAGTAGAGCTGCAGGGGCCACAGCAGAGCGGCCCCCAGGTTGCACTGCCACGGGGCCACCAGAGGCACCAAATACACCGGGATGGACGCGTACCTATAACACCAAACAGAGGCTGAGATCAACTAACAGAGAACAACTAACAGAGAACAATGGCAACATCAGCGTGCAGCAGCAGAGCTACGCTTCCGCCATTTTGGACTGAAAGCGACTACCGGACGCCAGTAAAACGTCCGCCTATAAAGAGCCGCACAAAAGTAAAACTATATTATTTCTATTCTATAGTTATATTCTACTGAAATGGCCTGTGTTGAACAATAAAATATTATAAATATAATTTTCAGTCCAAAATGGCGGCTGCAGCACAGGAGTTTCATCTCTTTGCTTCCATACTCTTTGCCAATGGTTGCACGACAGGCACCTCGTGCTGGCTTCACTACGACGAGCACAAACCAAGCTTTAAAGGGTCACGGTACGTGTCCAAAGGGGCGTTTTCTTATCCGGAGGGATCGCTTCGCTTCCCAGCATTGGACGCTTGATGCTCTGCCACTAGACACCTGATTGGACGAACGCTTTCCCTTCATGGGCACTGCTGCTCCCCGCTTTCAAACCGGAACCAACATGGCGGCTCGTTGGGAAACTTTCTTCTCTTATATCACGAAAATAATTCACCGAAATGTGTTTCTGAAAACTGTTTATGAGAGAAATAATCCACGAAGTTGATTCTGTCTTTATTTTAGATCAACGGTTAGTTTAAGTGTTTCTAGGGAGTTTCCAGAAGCGGCGAGTCGCCCCTGATTTGCATAAAGTAGCCTAGACCTCAACTTTATGCAAATGAGGAGCGGGCGACGTGACTTCCCCGTCTCTCGACGCGTGCCGCCACGCTACCAGAATGCATTGCATGGCTGCTTCCATAGACAATGAATGGGAAGCGTGGAGAGGACGGAGCCCGTGTACCATCACTGAGCTACAGTTACCTGCTGTAGGCGAAGTACAGGTAAGGGAAGAGCAACACCCGGCAGCTGAAGAAGCTGAGCAGCAGGAGGACGCCGTTGACTTTGTGCAGCAGAGTGTGCTGCTTCTTGTACTGACAAGAGAAGAAGAAGAAGAAGAAAGTTCAGAGAGAGTGAAGAAGAGAGTACGGAGGCTCAGGAGGGACATGTTTGCAATAGAGAGGTGAAGTCCCGCCCCTTCCTGTGGACCACCACGGGACCTTATTTCAGAAAGAATATGAACAGTAGTCAACGGAGAGAGATAAATATTCAACAAAAGGTCATTTAACTTGAGATAATTAGTTGCTGGAGATAAAAATAATATCTTTATTTATGTCTGTGTTTGTTTACCTGGATCAGAACTTTCCCCAGACAGACGAACGGCGTGCTGAGCTCCGCCAGGAACAAAACGCCCTGGAAGAAATCACCTTTCCCCTGCCGCCACAACTGACACACACACACACACACACACACACACACACACACACACACACACATAAAAATAACTATTATTATTATTATAGTAATGATAATAATAATAATAATAATAATAATAATAATAATATAACTGCAATAATAATAATAATAATAAGTATTATTATTATTATTATAGTAATGATAATAATAGTAGTAATAGTAATGATCATAATAATAATGATAATAATAATAATAATAATAGTAATAATAATGATAATAATGATAATATAATTATAATAATAATAATGATAATAATATAATAATAATAATAGTAGTTATAATGATGATAATAATAATAATAGGAATAATAATAATAGCAATAATACTACTTATAATAATACTACTACTAATAATAATAATGATAAAATAATAATTATAATAGTAATAATAATAATAATAATAATAATATAATAATGGTAATAATAATAATAATAATAATAATAATAATAATAATAGGAATAATATAGTAGCTATACTATTACTACTACTACTACTACTAGTAATAATAGTAATAATATTGAACACTGCAGACTCTAGTGGACATTAGCATTACTACACTTTGGTTGTAGCCTCATAATTCATCAACGTGCCGATGATTTATCTCTTCTCAGAGTCTTACTAGCGGTGAAGCTAAAGCTAGCGCTAGAGGAAAGGTCAGGGGGTCACACGGTCCTCGTTGCCGTAGTTACCAGTGAGGCGGGGAAGCAGAAGGCCACCATGAAGACGTGATGCAGCACCATGAGCTTCTCTCTGCGCAGGTAACCGGCCACAGCGGTTCCCTTCCACCTGACGCCACCCTCCTCCTCCTCCTCGTGACCTTTGACCTGCAGCTTGTGCCAGTAGCACACGAACATGGCGTAGACGTCGTAGGCAAAGTACGGCGTGGCAAACAGGATGTAGGTGTCGGTCAGCCAATGACTGTGTAGGTGATGGTCGGAAACAGAAAGACAGGAGAGAGGTTCATACTTTCACTGATATCAGAAACATCTGCTGGATCTAGAAACATCTGCTGGATCTAGAAACATCTGCTGGATCTAGAAACATCTGCTGGATCTAGAAACATCTGCTGGATCTAGAAACATCCAGATTATTGATCAGGATGATCGTTTGTCTGCCAGAAAACAACCTAAACTGAGATCTAAATTAAGACATTTTTATTACGATACTGTTTGTATGAACCAAAAAAAAGTTCTAGAGTACCAACAATATAACAAAGACGTTCAGTATTTTCACGTATTCCTCTGTTAACGTGTCGATTAAACGTCTCTTAAACTGTTGAAGCTGATATGAAGCAGCAGCTGATCTCAGGTCTGTGCTGTGTTTTGATAAACAAATGCAGCTCCGCTCCACTTTGACTGGGAAATGAAGGCGCTGAGAGAGGAAACCTGCAGGGATTTACTGAAACACCCCCCCCCCCTCACACTCCTCCTCTTCATCGTTTAGTTTCCCATCATCCTCAGCGTGCAGGATTAGTGATCTCAGTGAGCGTCTTAGAGACTGAAATAGCTTCAGTGCTGCTGCCTCAGATTGTTAATTAGATTACAGACCGACTGAGGTTTGGTTCATTCACTATATATTCATGATGAAGAAGCCTCAGTCTTAAGTTTTAATATTGATATCATTCATTTTACAAACTTCAAAATAAAGTCATGTCAGACCAGAGTGTTTAAACACCTTTAAAACGACAGAAATATGAATGAAGTTTGGTTAGCGGCAGCTGAACAGTCGACTCACGTTTTAGATGTTGCTGTTTGTCATCATTAATATGATTACTACTATTATTTTACTAATGAACAAATTTATTAAGTGGTTTATTTATTGATCTGTTATTATTGTTACTATTGGTATTATTAATATTATTATTATTAATGCTGCTATTACTACTGTTATTATTGTTATTGGATATTTATTATTGTTGTTATTGATTAAATTGGTTATGGTTCCTACTATTACTACTATTATTACTTCTTATAAGTAAAGTTATACTACTTATAACTTCAATTTTAAACTGTATTCTCCCAAAAGGGAATTAAACAAAGTCATGTCAGCCCTGAGTGTTTAAACACCTTTAAAACAACAGAAATATGAATGAAGTTTGGTTGGCGGCGGCTTACCCGTCTACTTGAGTTCCTTTTTCTTTTCCATTTTGTCATAATTAATACGTTTACTACTATTATTATTATTTTACTAATGAACAAATTAATTTAGTGGTTTGTTTATTAATCTATTATAATTATTATTACTATTATTATTACTAATTATATTATTATATTTTCAACGGCAGCGTCTGCTTTTCCTAAACCTAACCAAGTAGTTTTACTGTGAAGACGGGCTTTTATTTTGAAAAGACTGTACGCATGTAGCGTGAAAATTTGCTGGACATTTGTAGGAAAACACACAAAAAATGTGGAATAACTTTTGGTAAGATATCAACACACACACCGCTGTATGAGGACACGTTGAGGAAATAGTGACTTTGTTGGGGACTATTTTCAGCGGCGGATGAATCCACATGTGGTTCTCTGGTGAGGACGGTGTGTTAGTGGAACTGAGTCAGAATAAACTACGTTGTGTTCACAGTGATGAAGGAACCGCAGTGAGGCTCCCCCCCCCCCCTCACCTGTCCTCCACCACGTCCCTGCAGGACGAGGCGATGATGCATCCGGCTGACGACGCCATGACGGCCTGGACGGACGACACCAGCCTGAGAGGACAGAAATAATCTGTTTAACAAACGGGAGGTCGTCCTCACGTCGTCTCATCTGAACTTTAAGGAGCAAACACAGACGGGGAGGTGACAGCTGACGTCACCCGACCTTAACAAACTTTACATTGTTAGAAAGCTCCGGAGTCAACATACGGCGGCCAGGAGAGGTCACGATCAATCCATTAATGGAGAAAATAATCAGCAGATTAATCCATTATGAAAACAATCATTAGTTAATAGTTCAAAATGTATGGAGGACCACAAGAGAAATAATAGCAAAGCATTTAATTAATTAATAACTAATTGTACAACAAAAATAGGCATTAATAAACCTGTTAACAAATGTATTAATCTATGAATAAACTGACTAAATTACAAAATAATAATTATTTTACATTTTCATGGGCAACAAAAAGAAGAATTATAAAAAGTATTTACACACAATAGTTCAAATTAAAAAAGGATTTACAGAAACACCATAAAACAGTTAATAAACTATTGGATTAGCTAATAGGTTTAGTAAAAGCAGCAGGGAAATGCTAATGCAAATGGAAAAAGAAGCTGCCCTTTTTAAATGCCTGATTAAAACCTGTATTCTTAATTCAACTTGTGAACCCAGTTATTTATTACTCTTTTTAAATAAATAGAATTTTAAATTCCATTATTTATTTATGAATTCATTAATGTATTTTTAAATGATGTACTTATGACTGTTTTATGGTGATAATGACAGAATATACAGTATAATAGTACAAGAGTCACAATTTAATACTTTAACTATATTTTACTGATTATACTGACATACTTTTACTGAAGGAACATTTTCAATGCCGTACTTTTACTGTAACAGAGTATAATCTGTTACAGTAAAAGTACTAATACCAGTAAAACGCCTACAAAGTGACGTACAAAAGTAAAACTACATTATTTCTATTCTGTGGTCATATTCTACTGAAATAACCTGTGTTGAACAATAAAATAATATAAATATAATAAGCGGTTTCAGTCCAAAATGGCGGCTGCAACTGTTGTCAAAAAACACTGGAGTTTTGTCTTTTTGCTTCTAGACTCTTTGCCTCTGTAGATATAAACGGCTCATTCTAAGGTAACGAAAACACAATTCTTACCATCAGGTGATTTTACACTAAAGAAAACATACTTATTATTATTATATTCCATTTCTGCTAATAAATCCCTCTAGTAGTGTTCTAGTAGAAACATAGAATACAACCTGGAAATGAGCAGGATGCTGTACAGTACAATACGTCCCCTTTAAGAAAACACACGACGGGTTCATTTGATTTTTGCAAATTCACATGCAAAGAGACGAAAGAGGAGCGGAGCAAGAAAAACCTCAGAACAAAATACAGAAATGCTGCAACTCACACAACAGAAATGAGTTTAAAAGAACTGTTTAAGTCACTCTAGGTTGCAGCGCGTTGAGCTCTCAGAGCCTCCGTACTTTAGGATCCCAGGATAAAATTGTAAAATTAAAAGAAATGTAATAAAACAGACGTGTTTGTGCCTCTGTACATTAGTTTCAGTGTCACTTAGAGCAAGTTTGACTCTGATAAGAAACTCCAGAGAGTCCTCTTCCATCAGAGACCAGGATCAGAGACCAGGATCAGAGACCAGGATCAGAGACCAGTATCAGAGACCAGCAGGTCCTCACAAGGGTATGTAAGTCTGCAGGGCTTTAATGTAAGTCAGTGCAGTGTGTGTGTGTGTGTGTGTGTGTGTGTGTGTGTGTGTGTGTGTGTGTGTGTTGTTACCGTGTGGACACGACGGCGGCGTCCCCCCCGCTCCATCCCATAATGTGTCTCAGAGTGTGTTTGGAGAGCAGGAAGAGTCCGGGGAAGAAGACGGAGCCGGCAGCCAGGAGGACCAACATGGTGCCGGGTTCACCTGGACGAGTGTGTGTGTGTGTGTGTGTAGGTGTGTGTGTGTGTGTGTGTTGGGAGTGTTAAATGAGGACGGGTTTCCAGGAGCTCAGCGAGGAGGATCAGCTGGGAGGAGCTGCCACCTGTCAGAGGAAGAGGAGGAGGAGGAGGAGGAGGAGGAGGAGGAGGAGGAGAGGCACACTCATCTCTACACAGTACTTTTACTGGATTTAAGTACACATTTGAGTTACTAGTACTTCACTGGAGTATTTCCATTTTATGCTACTTTATACTTCTACTCCACTACATTTATCCAACAGCTTTAGTTACTTTACAGATTATTAATATAAAATCTAATCATCTAATAAATGATGAATTATTTTAGATTAAACTAGATTTTTTTTCTCGTAAATTTACAACTTTAATCTCAAAGAATATTAACAATTTTTTGTCATAAATTTTTTTTTTTTTTCTGGTAAATTTACCACTTTAATCTCAGAGATTATTCAAATTTTTTCCTCATAAAATTTAGTTGTTTTCTCATAAATGTATCACTTTAATCTCAGAGAATATTATTTTTTCTCCTCATAAATTTGTAAATTTTTCTCATAAATTTACCATTTTAATCTCAGAGAATACTATTTTTTTTCCCTCATAAATGTATAGGTGTTTTTCATAAATTTACCACTTTAATCTCAGAGAATATTAAATTTTTTCCTCATAAATCTGTAAATTTTTCTTGTAAATGTAAATTTTTAATCTCAGAGAATTACATTTTTCTCATAAATTTACCACTTTAATATCAAAGAATATTAACAATTTCTTCTCATAAATTTTACTTTTTTTCTGTTAAATTTACCGCTTTAATTCTTTTTTTTCCTCATAAATTTGTGAGTTGTTTTTATGCTATTTTATACTTCTACTACATTTATCCAACAGCTTTAGATACTTTGCAGATTATTAATATAAAATCTAATCAGCTAATAAATTCTGTATTATTATAGATTAAACTAGCAGCAGTATATAAAGTCATTAAAAGTAGCTCCACATTTACCAGCTGCAACATTAAAGTGATGAACACATTAATGCATCAATAACTATAATACTATAATATAATAGAGATTATTCTGCAGAATGAGTACTTTTACTTTCACTACTTCAAGTATATTTTGATGCTGATACTTTTGTACTTTGTGAACGCAGGACTTGTACTAGTAACGGAGTATTTCTACACTGTGGTATTAATAAGAAGTATTAGAAAGACTCTGTACTAGTTCAGGTAAACAGAAGAAAAGAAGTGACGTCTGAACATTAGAGGAATATTATCCAGTGTCCATTTATTTATTTATCATTCACTACTTTAACTCTAAACATTTTTTTTTAAGAAATTCAAGTATTTGTTGGGAACACAAGTCAAAAAACAAACAAAAACTTTTTTTTGCTAAAACGAAGACAAAACATCTGTTTAAAACATCAGTTTCATATTTATAATAATAAAAACATCAAGTTTCTTTTCATAGAAGAAAAACGAGTCTAATTTCTAAAGATGACCAGCCGTCTGTCCGTCCGTCCGTCCGTCCGTCCGTCCCGCTCTGCTTTAATCAGACTCGTCAGCTGATCTCTGAACAGTGTGCAGAGAGGTCATCTAGTTTAAAATCTGTTCCTCACCTGAAGGATTTCTACGCAACACAACAACAGAAAGAAAGAAAGAAAAGAAAAGGTCCAAAAAGGAGAAAAACGGTTGATTCTTTGTTCCCTAAATTAGAAGATTTGAGCTTCAATTTAACAATTCGTTCCCTCAAATTACTAATTTCTTAAATCAACTCATCGTTTTAAGTTCCAGCTTCTGTTTGTTTATAAACTGAATTATTTTTGGGTTCATCCGACAAAATAAAAGTAATATAAAGACGTCATGTTGGGAAACTGCAACAGGAAATTAAACTCATCTGCAAAATGTGCTAACAAATGTTCACTTAATTATTAGTTTTGTTCTAACTTAAGTTTTATTATTCATGTTTTTAAATGGTACTCAGAACATTTTGGTTCAGGTTAAAGAAAGATGTTGGTCTCTGTAAAATATTTAAAGAGTTAGAGACGGGACATTTAACCGAAACCAACATCAAAACCTTAATTTAGTATTTATTTATTTTATAAAGAGCTGAAACAAGTAAATCAACTCATCGTTTTCAGTTCCAGCTTCTGCAGTTTGTTTTATATCTTTATAAACTGAATTATTTTTGGGTTCATCTGACAAAATAAAGACGTCACGTTGGGAAATTATTTTCTGATGTTTTATAGGAATCAAAAAAATGACGAAACATTTGTTTTGTGAACTCATCTGCTAAATGTTCACGGACGACGTTAATTATTAGTTTTGTTCCAACTGAAGTTTTATTATTAACGTTTTTCTTTTTTTAATCGCACTCACTTTGGTTCAGGTTAAAGAAAGATGGTGGTCTCTGTAAAATATTTAAAAAGTTAGAGACGGAACATTTAAACCGAAACCAATTGTATGATTATTGTAAGTTATTTTCTGACGTTTTATAGAAACTTTGTCTGATAGAAATTATAAGAAGAAGGGAACTAATTCAGCAGTTTGAGGAAATGAAGTCGTAATTTGAAGACACAAAATTAACCGATAACTCTTCACTAATGAGTTCATTTCATGGAGCGACACTTCAAAATGAAACATGGCTCCTTTAAAGACTCATCGGTGCCGACGGCGTGCAGAGGTCCACTCACTTTTTTTTTTTTAGGGAACAATTATCAAAACGATCTCCCGACTCTGGTAAAAAATCTAATCAGATCACAACAAACGAAAACAAAACTTCTAATAAAAATCACTTCCTAAAAGATGAATTAAATAAAAAAAAAATTACCACAAAATGTACGTTTTCGTCATCGCCGACAAACTCAACCAATTGCACAGCATTCAAACCCAAATGCTCTCCATGGATAATAAATATACACATGCAGATATACAAGTCAGGTCGTCTGTGACCAGCTGAGAACAGAGACTCGCTGCGTTCCTGGAGGAGAGGAGCTGAGGTTTCAGGGGTTAAAGGTCAGGAAACTGGGAGGGACCGACCAGGACGCTCACGGGAGAAAAAAACAAAAAAAGAAATCTTTCATCAACCTCTCAAACACGCGAAGCAGGAAGTGAAGCCACAGGAACTAAACCAGGAGGTTCCTTCAGCGCGTTCTCAGGAGCTTCAGATAAAATAAACCATTAAAAACGTTTTAACGTGACGAAGAGACAAACTTGGTGAACGTCGTAAAAGTTCCTGAGATCCTTAAAAAAAGGTTCCTGGGCCGAACGTCTCTGATGGTTTTACATGTTTCACCGGTTTCTCTACAAACTGGGACACTGTTACTGCTGAGCATCTGTCTGAACATCTGTCTGAGCATCGACTTCAGCTTCATGAACATGAACTTGTAAGCTTTCTGCAGATGTTTGTGTGTTTCGATTGCAGGTTTTTCTTTCAGCAGGATGACTGAAATGCTAAATTTTAAATTAACTCAAGTGTTTAATGTGTTTTTTTTCTGCATGATTTAATTTCTCTTTGCAGCCAAAAGTTTAGACATAAACACTTGTTTTCATAATGTTTTGAGGCTAACAGCTCATCACTGCGTATTAGGGCCATTTCAGGTTAAAAAAAATGATATTTACGGAGCCGCATGCAAAAAACATGTTTTTTCTCGTAAATTTACCACTTTAATCTCAGAGAATATTAAAAAAAAAATCTCAAATTTGTGAGTTTCTTTCTTGTAAATTTACCACTTTAATCTCAGAGAATATTACAGTTTTTACTCATAAATTTGTGAGTTTTTTTCTTGTAAATTTACAACATTAAATTCAGAGTATTCCATTTTTTTCCTAATAAATTTGTGAGTTTTTTCTCGTAAATTTACCACTTTATTCTCAGAGAATATTACATTTTATTTCCTCATAAATTTGTGAGTTTTGTTTCTTGTAAATTTACCACTTTAATTTCAGAGAATATTAAATTTTTTCCTCATAAATTTGTAAATTTTTCTATTGTAAATTTACGACTTTAATTCCAAAGAATATTTTTTTTCCTCATAAATTGGTAAATATTTTCTAGTAAATTTACCACTTTAATCTCAGAGAATATTCAACTATTTTCTTAGCAACTGAATAATTCACATGATTACTATTGAATGAAGTTGAAAAAAGGTATCAAATGAAGTACTCTATTGGTATGAGTATCACTTTAAGAGTACATTTTTTTTAACGATTCCCATCACTAACAAACATGGAATATTAATCTGAGGTGGGGACAATACTTGCCAATTTTATTGAAAAAATAAAATAAAATATTTTTTTTTTTACTTAATTTGCATTTTCTTTTGTTTATTTTATTAAACTTACTTTTTTTTACTTCAGAATATTCTTTTTGGTTTTATTGTGGTTCTAATTTTTCTGAGCTAGAATTTCCATATTAAAAAAAATCAGTTTTAAAAAGTCGGAGCGGCTTTGAACACACCACCGTGGACTACATCTACATCGACTCTAAGGCTGAAACCATCTGAAGTCAATTTGTTGATAGACAGAATATTAAATCAGTAACTATTTCAGTAAAGGGTCAAAAATTCACTTCCAGCTTCTCAAATCTGAATATTTTTTTGCAGTAAACTGACTAAACTTTGGGTGTTTTGGACCAAACTATTAATGAATAATAAAGAGATTCGTTAGTTGAGTCTTTGCAGGTTCATGTTCACTGAACTAAAACTTCCAGGATGAATCTGGTGAGTTTGTAGTTAAAGAGTTAAACATGTAAATTCCACCAGTATGTTCACTTTTCTACATTTAGTCACCTGTGTTTGATATTAAAGTCAGAAATCTCTTGATTCACGTCACCTCTCCTGCTAAACTTCTTACAGTGTAGAATCTGATACGGTTATTTACTGATAATCCAAAGCAGGATCAATACTGGTGCATCCTTAATGTTGCTTTGTACAATTCATAGTCTATAAACGGGACACCTGAGCCTGAAACTAAAACAGGAAGTAATAATAAAAAAAAAAAAACTAAAAGAAACAAAAAAAAACAGCAGCAATTCACCGACGACGTCCTTCCGTCTAAAACCTCACACTGATTCTGAGCGGCGGGGCGAGAGGCGAGGAGCGAGCACGAGGTAAAAGAAGAAGAATCCGGAGGAATGACGTTAAAGTTGTGACGGGAGGGTTTCACTTTACAGATGTGCACACATCAGTTCGTTTCTGTTTCTCTCTTTCCGGTTTGAGGTAAAACTAAACAGGGTGGAGACACACACTCTTCAACAAACACTCAATAAATTAAGAAATTTAACATTAAAAAAAAAAAGCATCGTCGCTTCCTGTTTCTCTCTCCGCGGGGGGGGACAAAAAGTCGAGGAGGTCAGCAGGGAAATAAAAACACGTCGAGATGGGAAGAAGAAGAAAACAAAAAGAGCTGCCAAATATGTGTAAATTTGGCATCTTTCTATCTGCAGAACACCTTTTAGACGACCTTTTACAACGAAGTATTAGGGCCACTTTTAGGTTAAAAAAAATATATTTACAGAGCCGGGGATGGGGGTTAAATATTCAGAGAAAAAAAAATAGAAATTTGAGATTTATGTCGTGAATTAACGAGAAAAAAACCTCACAAATTTACAAGAAAAAACATGGATATTCTCCGACATTAACGTGGTAAATTTATGAGAAATTATAAAGATGATGTTGATCCAACCCTGCAAAGTGAAGCGATGGAGTTCCGTGACAAAAAAACATTTGGAGTTTTTTTCTCATAAATTTATCACTTTAATCTCAGAGAGTATTTACTTTTTTTCTCAAAAAAATGTTGGTTTTTTTCCTTGTAAATCTACAACTTTAGACTCAGAGAATATTAAATTTTTTTCCTAATAAATTTGTGAGTTTTTTCTCGTAAATTTACCATTTTAATCTCAGTGAATATTCAATTTTTTTCTCGTAAATTTGTGAGTTTTTCATTAATTTACCACTTAAATGTCAGAGAATATTTGTTCTTTCTCATAAATTTTTGATTTTTTTTCCATGTAAATTTACCACTTTAATCTTTGAAAATATTCTTTTTTTTCCTCATAAATTTGTGCGTTTGTTCTCGTACATTTAGGACTTTAATCTCAGAAATTCTCTGAGTTTTTTTTCTCTGAATATTACCCCCCTCCCCGGCTCCATAATATATTTTTTCTTACTTACAATGGCCCTAATATTTTCCTGTCATAACTTTCAAAATAAAATAGTTAGCGATAAAAAAATTGTTGACGTCAGAAGTTAAAATCTTAAAACCGCGGGGAATGAGTTCCTGTTTCGTATCCTGATTAAATTATTTCTAAACAACAGCAGACATCACTCACTGTGTGGAAAGAGAAGCCTGAAAGCTAAACTGTAAGTGGAGAAACACCGAAGGAACTGTGGTTAAAACCTGCTACATCTGTTAGATTGCATTATTAACGCCGCGTCGCCACGCGGTGAAAACACAGTGAGTGATGTGTTCAAATGCAGTTCAAAAAAAAGAGAGAGAGGAGGAAAACCTTGGCGGTGTTTGGCGGTTAACGGTGTGGTGATGTTTGGCGGGCGGTGTTTGGGAGCACTGATCCGGTACGTGATGTATGGTGTTCACCGCCTGTTTAAATGAAACCATATTGCACAGAGCTGGAATGACTTCAAACAAATCAACTAAGCAACGATTCTACCAAACAATTAAAACCATTATTTCTTAATGTCTCTACTAACATAGATGGAAAATCCAGTCTAGTACCGAGTTCCTTTTTTCTTATTCCTCCTCAAGCACTTCAGCAGCAATTTTTTTTGTTGTTTTTTTTGTTTTTTTTAAATTCAGCACCGGAAAAAACGCCTCGAGCATCAGCTGTCTGGGTCGTTCAAAAGAAGTGAAGCGGTAGTTTTCATGTTCTGGAAACGTTGTAGGTTTGTAGGATGAAATAAAAACGAGGGAGGAGCTCAGCTGGGTCGGATGTTTTCACCTCTGGTTTAGGAGTGTCGTTGCTCCTCAGCATATCGCCAGCTGAACAAAAAAATAAAAGAAAAAAGACCCAAACTCTTCTGTATTTTCACGGCCAATGAAATCCTTCCTCAAACTCTGCTGTCGCTCGTGGAGAGGAAGAGGAGAACCCTTCATCTCTCCTCCTTCCTGGACACCTTGGAGGAGTGCCACGCAGTGGACCTGAGGACACAACAACTCCTGTCAGACACGGAGCAGCGAACATTCATCCAGCTGTCAAACTGATGAGTCTTAAAGTCTTAGAGGGGATTTTACAACCTATTTTCACATGTTTTTGTGTCTATCTGACTAAAGCTGGACTAACACATTTTGTTTTACAAAGTTAGAAAACAATGTTTAAGTCCAGCCTGATGTTGCCTTATGCAAGGATCAGATTACACGATATTTTTGACAGTTACAATGTTCACTATGTCAGATTAGACGATTGAGAGTCATAAATTCTTGTCGTGACTTTTCGCACTTTTTTCAGACAGTTTTCTGCCTTTTTTGGAAAATTTTCAGTCATTTTTCAGACTTTTTTTTGCACATATTTCAGCCTTTATTCAGCCTTTTTTTTCGGAAATATTTCAGACATTTTTCAGATTTATTTCAGACATATATCAGCCTTTTTTCGGACTTTTGTTTGAACATATTTCTGCCATTTTTAAGCCTTTTTTTCGGACATATTTCTAACTTTTTTTTTTTTTTTTTACATTTTTTGGGCCATATTTCGGACATACTTTGGCATTTTTTCAGCCTTTTTTCTGACATATTTCAGACATTCATTGGACATATTTCTGCCTTTTTTTTACATTATTTTTTTCGTTCTTATTTCTGTTTTTTTTTCTGACTTTTTTCAGCCTTTTTTCGGACTTATTTTGGCCTTTTTTAGAAGTTTGCATGCAGCTTTAGCCGTGATGTCTAGCTCTGCTTTTCCTGTCAATGTGTGAAACCCAAAGTGTTTCCATCCTTTACTGGATGTGTAGTGTTTACCACGCTGGATTTAACATGTGAGGGTGCAGGTCGTATCCACGACGACCCTCCAACGGTTTATACTTTCTGAGGTTTGTTTTGGTTGACGGATACGGAACGGATATGACGTCACGTTACTCAGACTACCACAATAAAAGCGGTAACTTCCTTCTACCTCCACATAGCCTAATTCTAGATAGTTCTCTTCTCCTCTGGTACCTTTAATCATTACAGCTTGATTCAGAAAGGTGATGATGTGACAGAAGAAGCTCGTCTCTCACCTGATGAAGGTCTTGAAGGCAGCACTCTGAGGGTTGATGCACAGCGGCACTCGTTTGCCCTGCTGGTGCTCCGTGATGAAGCGATGGATCAACTCTGGACACAAAAAGGACGTCAGCACATCAGGACAGAGCTAACAAACAGCATTTAGTTCCAGCAGGAAGTGACTCTGCGGCGGCGGCGGCGTACCTTTTCCCTGCCACACAGACAGCAGGCTGTTCTCGTAGCTGTGGCTGAACGGCCGCTCGGCGACCGGCTCGAAGTCGCGGGTGTAGACTCGCCCGCTGGGAACGGAGTAGCAGCACTGACACATGCAGGTGTGGTAACGCAGACGGCCTTCGTCCAGGTACGGGTGGGAGAGGGCGTCGCTGCCGGAGATGCGTTTAGCCTGCAGATCAAACACAGAACAGAGAGAGTTACTAACACACTTTTCACTCCATCAACAACAACAATCTGTCTGCGTCTGAACTCACCGGGTCAAAGACCAACATCCGACAGAGCAGGTGCACCGCCTCGTGAGTGGCTCCATCAGACAGCATGTAGAGCACCGACAGCGACGGCTGGGAAATAAGAAAGAAATCTTTCTGAAAATCTGCTGCTGAATTCGACACCTCAACATCCCATCATGTGTCGTATCCACAGAAAAGCTCTCTAAGGCCTCGTCCACACGTATACAGATATTTTTTAAAAACAGATACTTTCCTCTACGTTCGTGTTTCTTTACATAAAAAGGTAGAAATGGTCCTCCTACGTTGGTATTGTTGCTTATTGTGACGTCATTTCTTGGGAGTATCTTCAAATGTGTTTTTTTTGCATGATTTAATTTCTCTTTGCAGCCAAGAGTTTAGACAGAAACACTTCTTTTCATAATGTTTTGAGGCTAACAGCTCATCACTGCGTATTAGGGCCATTGTAAGTTAAAAAAAATGATGTTTACGGAGCCGCGAGAGGTGGATAATATTCAGAGAAAAAACTCTGAATTTGAGATTTACGCCGTAAATTTAGGAGAAAGAAACTCATATATTTGTGAGGTTTTTTTTTTAAATTTACCACTTTAATCTCAGAGAATATTAAAAAAAAATCTCATAAATTTGTGAGTTTCTTTCTTGTAAATTTACCACTTTAATCTCAGAGAATATTAAAAAAAATTTCTCATAAATTTCAGAGTTGTTTTCTTGTAAATTTTCCACTTTAATCTCAGAATATTACATTTTTTTCCTTATAAATTTGTGTCATAAAGTGTTACTAAATAAACACACATATTGATCCAAAATATTTCTAAATGTAGAAACATGAACTAAATATTTCTTAACACTCCAGAAGTTATTTGAACTCTGCACATTTTTAAGTTTTTGAGATGTGCTCGTTTTTATGAGCAGATCAGACATTTAATTTCCAGTAAACGTTTAAATTATTTATCACATTATAGTGCTCAAATCATGATCAATTATTAATAATCCTGCAGATTTACTGTTTTTTACTTGATGTGTATAAATAAAAATAATAATCTAATCAACATTTAACATCTTCTGCTGCTCAGCTCACTTCCACGTTGGACATTAATGACACTAAAGACTTATTTTAGCTGCCTGCACATGTTGGAAGCTGAAGATATTTTAGATGTGGAAGCTAAAGGTGAGTCAGCGTTCCTGCAGCGTCTCCTCTGTGGATCAGTTTGAGAGTGTTTGTTGGTCGTGTTGGTGGATGCAGTGGGAGCGGACCACACGGTCACGTACCGGTTTGTGCGGCCCCCTCAGGATGTGGGCTCGGGCTCCCTCGCAGGCCGACGCCAGGGCCGACAGAGGAGGCGTTCCCAGCAGGTCTGTGATCAGATCCAGCTGGAGGACAGGACGGGGGGGGGGGAGTTAAAGACTGACAAACATGCTTATTCTCAACATCATGTGTCTGGTGAAGTGCTCTTTCTTCACATGATGTAAAGCAGCTGTACGGTCACATATATCCTCTCTCTACTGGTTTATCTCTACTGGTTTATCTCTACTGGTTTATACTGATCCTCACAGCTGATGGTGTCAACAGGCTGCAGCTCCTCCAACGGGCAAAATCGAGGGAACGAGTTACTAACTCAACTCGAGGGAACGAGTTACTAACTCGAGGGAACGAGATACTAACTCGAGGGAACGAGATACTAACTCGAGGGAACGAGATACTAACTCAACTCGAGGGAACGAGTTACTAACTCGAGGGAACGAGATACTAACTCGAGGGAACGAGATACTCACTCGAGGGAACGAGATACTAACTCGAGGGAACGAGATACTAACTCGAGGGAACGAGATAATAACTCGAGGGAACGAGATACTAACTCGAGGGAACGAGATACCCAACTCGAGGGAACGAGATACTAACTCGAGGGAACGAGATAATAACTCGAGGGAACGAGATACTAACTCGAGGGAACGAGATACTAACTCGAGGGAACGAGATACTAACTCGAGGGAACGAGTTAATAACTCGAGGGAACGAGATACTAACTCGAGGGAACGAGATACTAACTCGAGGGAACGAAATACTTTACATTTTTTATAAAAGGATGAATCAATAAAACTGATCATTAGTTGCAGCTATAAACACGTAGAAACCAGGAGACTGTACTGGAGCTGACTCTTTCTCACCAACACGCTGCTCTCGCTGCATCAGCAGACGGACGGACGGACGGACGGACGGACGGACGGACGGACGTAACCTGACCTCACCTGCTGAATGGGGCTCTGAGCCTGGAAGAGGATGCGTCGTCCCAGCAGCTCGGCGAAGATGCAGCCCACCGACCAGACGTCGATGGCGGAGCCGTAGTGCCGGCAGCCCATCAGCACCTCCGGCGCCCTGTAGTACTGCGTCACCACCTCCTGGGTCATGTGACGGGTCGGGTCGGGCTCCTCCACCCGCGCCAAGCCGAAGTCACAAATCTAGAAAACGCAGATTAAATAAATCACGTTTTTCAAAACCCACAAAGTCTGTTTCTTGTTTCTAACGCTGCAGATTATCACCGCGTGTTCCGTGTTGTAACATCAGCTCAGCCAGCGGTGATTTAAACTACATTAATTAATGCTATTCTGATATATGCTGTGATTGTACTACATGTAATGACCAGTGACCCCCCCGCCTGAAAATCTTGATGCTGCAGAATCAGTGAAATCTTCTAAAATCACTTCTCAAAGCTTCAACGATCACAGCTAATGGTGACCATCAGCTGGTTATACGCTGTACGATTTTAGCCCGTTTCTGACCCGAATTTTGAGCCGCAAAATCACACATAAATCGAGAGCTTTGGCTTCACATCGCAAACGATCTACTCGTACAGCAGGAAGAGGAGTTACACAACAACATTTCTATAATCGTACAGTGTACGTCCAGCTTTACACCAAACGACTTTTCAAGTGATTTCACTGTCGCAGACATATTATATATATTATATTTCCAACGTCTGTCCATCGTTTAGTGAAAGATGGCCATAAAACTCAGTCCGAGCCGTCTTAAGTCGGTCTTTTTCTCGCCTTGATGTTCTGATAAAAAGTTTATTATCGTTAAGTTCAATGACGCGAACAAAAAGGCAAAGACAAGCACGTTTTAATGCTCACTGTCCCTCGCAGCTCGTTTAGCGGCTGACGGTTACAGCATTCTCCCTCAATACTGGACCAACTTCAGAAATCTTTGTCCCCGTTAGTCAGTTAGACACAAAACAGGTTGAAAAACACCGAAGTTATCCTTTAACAGAAGGCGCCGTGTGTGAGATCATCAGCTGATCCATCGGCTTGAGATCAGCTGATGAACGAACGCTCAGACATTCTGTGACGTAAAAGATTCTTTTGGGATAAAACCTTTTTATTTACTTAATGTAACTGAATGTGTAGAAGACAAACTGACTTCTTGGAAGCGTTTTCAAAGAAAGCAGACAGCTAAATTCCAGGTGTACCTTGAGCAGACAGTTGCTGTTGACCAGCAGGTTTCCAGGTTTGATGTCCCGGTGCAGGATCCCAGCAGAGTGCAGGTACTTCAGACCTGGGACACAAAACAACAACAATCATCAACCGTTCATTCTCTGGTTAATCTCAAACTCACCCGCTGGCCACTAAAGATGTTTCATCTAAAACGCAGCGTCCTCGACCTCGAACCGGTCGCTCTAACCAGCATGTTTAGTAGAGAAACGAAGCTTCAGGTTGTATTTAGATAAAACAGATTAAACTCGTCATTAAAGCGTCTGTCCACCAGGTCAACGCGTCTTTAAGGTTTATAAAAGAGACATTTCAGTGTCAGGTGCATTGTGGTAAATCACAGCGCTGTTGGTGTTTATCTTGATTTCTATTTCTATGCTCTGATTGTGAAGCTTTTCTACTAAATTAAAGGATTGTTCTAAAAATAAAAAGGTCTGGGGAAGTCTAGGTGGGCTTTAGAAATGGACTGGTAGGCCAGATCTGGACGAGGACGATCTTACAAAGTCAATAACAGTTAAAATTCAGAGGACGAATTTTACTTTAGAGTCTGAAAAAAACATTTTGTAGTGAAACATTTTTCTTCACTACTGTGGAAATAAATTAACAACTTTATGACGATATAATGAATAATTAGGGCTGTCAGAGTTAACGCGATAATAACGTGTTAACACAAATTCATTTTAACGCCACTAATTTCTTTAACGCATTAATGCAACTTGTGATTTTTAGGTTCAGTTTTAAAGCTAGAGTGAAGATACTGGTATCATATGAACCTATAAAACCTGATGAATCCATCGGTACCAAACAGGTCATACTAGGTTGTCGTGAAGGAGGTTAAATAACGCTCCAAAATTGAGCTACATTTTGGTGATGAAAAACTGTCAAGTCCATTTTCAAAGGGGTCCCTTGACCTCTGACCTCCAGATATGTGAATGTGTGAGGGCTTTTGTCCGAAAAATTTCCAAAAACTTTCCGAAAAAAAAAAAAGTCAGAAAATTGCCTGGAAAAAAAGTCAGAAATATGTTAAAAAAAAAAAAATCTGAAAATTGTCTAAAAAATGTAAAAAAAAAAATCTGAAAAAAAAATCCAAAAAATGAAAAAATAAATAAAAAAAAAAAAATCTGAAAAAAGGTGTGAAATGTCAGAAAATTGCCTGGAAAAAAGGTCTGAAGAATATCGGAAAAAAAGTCAGAAATATGTAAAAAATACGAAAAATGTCAAGAGTCAGAAAATTGTCTGAAAAATGTCTAATAAAAAAGTTCAAAAATTGTCCAAGAAAAAAGGTCCGGAAAATGTCTGAAAGAAAGGCATAAGAAAAGTCCGATACTGGCATCATGTGAAACTGTAAAACCTGATGAATCCATCGGTACCAACCATGTTATACTAGCTTGTCATGAAGGAGGTTAAATAACGCTCCAAACTTAAGCTAAATTTTGGCGAGGAAAACTGTCATGTCCATTTTCAAAGGGGTCCCTTGACCTCTGACCTCCAGATCAGTGAATGTAAATGGGTTCTCTGGGTACCCACGAGTCTCCCCTTTACAGACATGCCCACTTTATGATAATCACATGCAGTTTCTTTATGCTAAATGCAGTACCTGTGAGGGTTTCTGGACAATATCTGTCATTGTTTTATGTTGTTAATTGATTTATAATAATAAATATATACATACATTTGCATAAAGCAGCATATTTGTCCACTCCCATGTTGATAAGAGGATTAAATACTTGACAAATCTCCCTTTAAGGTACATTTTGAACAGATAAAAAAGGTGTGATTAAATATTTTAATCGATTCACAGCCCTAAAAACTATATTTTAATATCTATAAATACTGTGTGCGCTCACCTCGGAGGATCTGATAGAGGAAGACCTTGATGTGGTCGGTGGTGAGAGGCTGAGGAGACACGATCACTTTGTGGAGGTCGCTCTGCATCAGCTCTGTTATCACGTAGCTGCGGGGCGGTTCGCTGTCAAGGAAACTAAAAAGCTCACACACGGACTGACCTCCGCCTACATGAACACGATGCATCTCTTGAGCACGGGTCTCATTTCTTTGGGTTGCTGAACAAGTGTCAATAATAGACAAAAAGGAAAGATGTCATGTTGTAATATTCACTGGTGGCCGGTATCACATCTGCAGCGATGAGCTGGATTTAGACCAGAGAGCGAGAGCGGCTAAATTAAGTGAATTAAAAAAAAAAAAAGAGGACAATTAAAAGAAGAGAAAGTGGGACAGAAGACGTGAGGGAGTAAATGTATGATTAGTGAGAAGGTGTGCTGGAAGTGGAAGTAAATACTGTCTATATGTTGGTAATATCAAACCGATGAGGCTGTGATTCTGACTTCAGATCAGTTGTTTTTTCATATATAAATAAAAGAAGGATACATTTCCTCGAAGCAGTCGATTTGTGGAGGCTGCAAAATGTCCAGTGCTGACAAAACCTGCAGAGACAGAAACAACATTTAGTCCACATTTCATCCCGTCGACTACAAACACAACGTTTCTTCTTCTTCTTCGTCTCGTCATTACGTTGTCGTGTTTGAAGAAGCACAGCATCCTCAGCTCTCTGAAGACCCTCTTACAGGAGACCAGGTTCTGGAAGACATTAGGCATCTTCTTCAGCGCCACTTTGCGGCCGTCGCGTGGATCCGTGACGGACCTGCAAGACATCGAGAAACAGGTAGTTTAGACACAAATTAATAAGTCTGGGACGATTCACATATCTCTTGATACGATACTACCACCATACTTGGGTGTTGATTCAATATGTATTATGATTTTTAAGTATTGCGATTCGATATTTTGATTTATAGTGATTGTTGTTAACTTCTTTAACTCTAGACCATGAAGGGAACAAGATGAATCAGACACTTCTAGGGACTTTTACTTTGTAAAATCTCTAAATAAATACTGTAGATAAATCGATTTGTATTTCCCGCCCCTATTAACTACCCCTTAAGTAAATAGTGATAAACTATTTGGTGACATAGTATTGCAGACTAAGCTCTCCTGTAGTTTGACGTAGTGTAAGAACAACTGTAGCAGAGAATTAATCTGCATCTTAATTTGATTATTAATCTTTTTGAGGTATTGTCATGCACCTGTTGGAAACCTGGTGCTGCCTGGAAGACAACAACAACAGAAATCCTTCAGCACACTAAAGTATGATGATGGTCACCAGGATTGACACATTTTTAGTAGATAAAATCATGCAATAACACCGTTATGATCCGTAATAATGTTTGTTTACCAGACAACACCAAATGCGCCATAGCCGATGGGGCGGTCCGGCTCCATCTCTGCCGGGCTGGGCACCTCGCTGGCCGGGTTGCTGTAAGGCTGAGGCACCGCCGCCCCGCCGCCGGCGCTCCCTCCGAGAGCCGTGGGGTGACGAGGGGTCCCGGCCGGGGCGGTGGGTCCGGTCAGGCACGGCGTGGCGCTGAGGCCCGTGGAGGGGGCGCCGCAGGAGGAGTTGACACAGAAATACTTGTGGCCCAGCTCAGAGCCCGGAAACAAGTCTCCACAGACGGTCTGCCGGCCTGCGCCGTGAAACGCCATCTCTCCTCTCGCCGAACCCCAGAAACTGTCCACTGTGTTTGCACCAAGCTGCTGCTGCTGCTGCTGCCCGGCGGCGGCGGCTAGGCGTGGAGGGAACGCGGCGCCACACTCAGCATGATCCCGTAGAGTCCTGCGTTCACAGGGGAGACAATCACAGGTAGTTTAGAAGAGATACCGACGTTAATAAGCAAGATTAATAATGTATATAGACGGATAGATAGAAATAGATGTAACAGACTTATTCAGCTTCGTTGTCAACTGTCAACAGGGAACTACCAGCTATATAGTATATTATATATATATATATATTACATATTATATATATATATATATATATATATATATATATATATATATTATATATAATATATTATATATGTATATATATATATATATATATATATATACATATATAATATATTATATATATAATATATATATATATCAAAGGGATACAAATAGAAGGGAATACAAATAGAAGATAAATATAAATAAATAACACGAGCTGAACTTTTACTAAAAGTACTAATGACACACTGTAAAAATACTCTGATACAAGTAAATGTCCTGCATTAAAAATATTACTTCAATAAAAGTACTAATACTACTCTGTAAATATACTGTTAAAATCAAAAGTACTAATACTCTGTTAAAAGTAAAAGTACTAATACTACACTGTAAAAATACTCTGTTAAAAATAAAAGTACTAATACCACAATGTAAAATTACTGTTACAAGTAAAAGTACTAATACCACACTGTAAAAATACTCTGTTAAAAATAAAAGTACTAATACCACACTGTAAAAATACTGTTAAAAGTAAAAATACTTATACCACACTGTAAAGATACTCTGATACAAGTAAATGTCCTGCATTAAAAATGTTACTTAATTAAAAGTAGGCTACTAATACCACACCGTAAAAATACTGTTACAAGTAAAAGTACTAATACCACACTGTCAAAATACTGTTACAAGTAAAAGTACTAATACCACACTGTAAAAATACTCTGTTAAAAATAAAAGTACTAATGCTACACTGTAAAAATACTCTATTACAAGTAAAAGTACTAATACCACACTGTAAAAACACAAAAAGAAGAGATAAATATAAATAAATAAACATGTACAAAACAACTGAAATGTGATGATTAAAGCTCACATAAACTGGTGAAACAAGGCCCTGAATGTGTTTAATCAGAGAGCTGAGTTACCTTTTAACCTGGTTGATGAGTGAAGCTGCTCAGTTAGCCGACGATGCTCCAGCGACGAATCCCAAAATATCTAAACAAATTAAATATTCCACTCGATTTTAACTTCACACACACGAGCAACAGAGTAATCCTCACCATCACACGCATGTGCATCAACGTTATTGCCCTTTTATATATGTTTTAAACGGCTGATAAATAAAAAAAAAACCCAGCTAGCTACGATGCTAACCAGCTAGCTACGATGCTAACCAGCTGTTCATGCTAAACCGATGACCCACATAACTGACCTACATATGTTTTAAAAAGAAATCATTCCCCTTGATAAGTTAACAAAAGCTCGGTTAAATTAAAGAGGGCATGACACGGAGGCTAATTTCACTAAAAGGCCGATAGAAGCGGCGTTAGATGCGGGTGTAGCGGAGCTCCTACCCCGGCTAGCCGAGCAGCTAGCTGCAGCTAGCTCCGGGACCGCTGGCTAGCTGGCCGTCGCGTCTTCATATCCTCCGAACGAGCGACCCATAAAGACGGTTTGTTGTTGTTTCTGGATGATTGTGTCTCGTCCAGGCGAGCCGCTAACGTTCAGCGGTGTTTTTAAAGCTCTCTGGGTCGCTTTAACAGCGAGCTAGCTGGCTTAGCTTGTCCGGGAGGAGGAGCTGCTTAAAGCCGGGTGGGGGAGGGTCAGCCTGCTGTAAACAAGGCTACCGTTAGCATTAGCTTCAGGGCAGTGATGGAGGAGGTACTCAAATACTCTACTGCAGTACAAGTACTATTACCACACTGTGGAGGTACTCAAACACTCTACTGCAGTACAAGTACTACTACCACACTGTGGAGGTACACACACATACTCTACTGCAGTACAAGTACTATTACCACACTGTGGAGGTACTCACACACTCTACTGCAGTACAAGTACTACTACCACACTGTGGAGCCACTCACACATACTCTACTGCAGTACAAGTACTATTACCACACTGTGGAGGTACTCACACACTCTACTGCAGTACAAGTACTATTACCACACTGTGGAGGTACTCACATACTCTACTGCAGTACAAGTACTATTACCACACTGTGGAGGTACTCACACACTCTACTGCAGTACGAGTACTATTACCACACTGGAGGTACTCACACATACTCTACTGCAGTACAAGTACTATTACCACACTGTGGAGGTACTCACACATACTCTACTGCAGTACAAGTACTATTACCACACTGTGGAGGTACTCACACATACTCTACTGCAGTACAAGTACTATTACCACACTGTGGAGGTACTCACATATACTCTACTGCAGTACAAGTACTATTACCACACTGTGGAGGTACTCACATATACTCTACTGCAGTACAAGTACTATTACCACACTGTGGAGGTACTCAAATACTCTACTGCAGTACAAGTACTATTACCACACTGTGGAGGTACTCAAATACTCTACTGCAGTACAAGTACTATTACCACACTGTGGAGGTACTCATCTACAGTCAGTACTATTACCACACTGTGGAGGTACTCAAATATACTCTACTGCAGTACAAGTACTATTACCACACTGTGGAGGTACTCACACATACTCTACTGCAGTACAAGTACTATTACCACACTGTTGAGGTACTCAAATATACTCTACTGCAGTACAAGTACTATTACCACACTGTGGAGGTACTCACACATACTCTACTGCAGTACAAGTACTATTACCACACTGTGGAGGTACTCACATACTCTACTGCAGTACAAGTACTATTACCACACTGTGGAGGTACTCACACATACTCTACTGCAGTACAAGTAATATTACCACACTGTGGAGGTACTCACACATACTCTACTGCAGTACAAGTACTATTACCACACTGTGGAGGTACTCACATACTCTACTGCAGTACAAGTACTATTACCACACTGTGGAGGTACTCACATACTCTACTGCTGTACAAGTACTATTACCACACTGTGGAGGTACTCACATACTCTACTGCAGTACAAGTACTATTACCACACTGTGGAAATACTCACATACTCTACTGCAGTACAAGTACTATTACCACACTGTTGAAATACTCACATACTCTACTGCAGTACAAGTACTATTACCACACTGTGGAAATACACACATACTCTACTGCAGTACAAGTACTATTACATACTCTACTGCAGTACAAGTACTATTACCACACTGTGGAAATACTCACATACTCTACTGCAGTACAAGTACTATTACATACTCTACTGCAGTACAAGTACTATTACATACTCTACTGCAGTACAAGTACTATTACATACTCTACTGCAGTACAAGTACTATTACCACACTGTGGAAATACTCACATACTCTACTGCAGTACAAGTACTAATACCACACTGTGGAAATACTCACATATACTCTACTGCAGTACAAGTACTATTACCACACTGTGGAAACACCCAATTACAAGTAAAAGTACTAATACTACACTGTAAAAAATACTGTTAAAAATAAAAGTACTAATACTACACTGTAAAAATACTCTGATAAAAATAAAAGTACTAATACTACACTGTAAAAACACTGTTACAGTAAAAGTACTAATGCCACACTGTAAAAATACGCTGATACAAGTAAATGTCCTGCATTAAAAATGTTACTTCAATAAAAGTACTAATACTACTCTGTAAAAATACTGTTAAAATTAAAAGTACTAATACTCTGTTAAAAGTAAAAGTACTTATACTACACTGTAAAAATACTCTGTTACAACTAAAAGTACTAATACTAAACTGTAAAAATGCTCTGTTAAAAGTAAATGTCCTGCATTGAAAATGTTACTTCAGTAAAAGTACTAATACCACACTGTAAAAATATTCTGTTACAGGTAATAGTTCTAATACCACACTAAAAATACTGCAGGTACTGAGTATCCCTGTAGTACTGTGTGTAGTTTTCTGAATTTATAAAGTAACTAAAGCTGTCAGATAAATGTAGTGGAGTAAAAGTATAAAGTGGCATGAAAAGAAAAGACTCAAGTACCTCAAATGTGTACTTAAGTACAGTACTTGCGTGAATGTACTTGGCTACATTCAAGCAGACACTCATGAAGATCTTGTCACCTTGAATCCACACGTGTATTTTACTGCTTAGATTTAATACAGTAGTAACGAGGCGCTATGTACTATGCATCAAGTACAATCAATATGCACGGCCACAGAAAATGTGTCACCAAGGAATCTACTAGTTAACATGGCAGCTCACCTTTATCAAGAGTTACAAATCAGCATCCAGAGACAGAGCAAAGACCATATGAAGCAGAGAACTTATGCACATTCAGTGTTCATCGGGGGGGAATATACACAAACAACTATTAGTCTGCCTTTATCAGCTATATAAAAGTGTATATACACGATGGCCCGTCTGAAACAGCTGATCCCAGACCTGTTAGGTTTCCCTGCTCTGAAGATCTGACAAAGGCAAACTGGAGTAGAAAAAAATAGAGTAGAGGTCGACCAACGGAGTATCTTTAAAGGCCGATATAATAACGATGGTTTGGAGCAGGAAAAATACCCCCCCCCCCCACTAACTGACATCTAAATCAAAGCAATAAAAACATAAATAAAAACATAAATAAATTTTAAAAAAAATTTAAAAAATTAAAAAAAATAAAAAAAATAAAAAAATAAAAACATAAAAACATAAATAAATTAATAAATAAATTAAAAATAAATTAAAAAATTAAAAAATAGATTACATTTTTTTTTTTTAAATTAAAAAATTAAAAAAATATAAACATAAAAAAAAAAAAAAAAAACTTAAAGAAATAAAAAATAAAGAAATAAATAAAATAAAGAAATAAAATAAATAAAATAAATAAAATAAATAAAATAAATCTGGAACTGAACATTAAACTCAAAGTAATAAATATCTAAAAATAAAAAATAAATCTGGAACATCAAGTGTGCGATTTAATTTCATGAATGGACAGTCTGGATTATTTGGAAGAGGTAAGTTAAAGTGACAGATTTCTTTTCCTCCCTGTGTGCCTGTCTTCGTATCGTATATTCGATATATATATATTACATTTTGTGGGGAAAATTAAACTGAAAACAGGTCGAATATGACACGAATACCACTCGTCTGCGTGCTGTAAAACCAGCTGTTCCCGGGACCGCAAAGTTTTAACCCACATGTCGCCAGAATCGGCGAAGTGGTCGACCTCTAAAATTAAGTCATGTTTTCATATGTCCTTAGGTCAGTTTTCTCATTATAAACAAACACTGATATCATGGAATATAAATTATCTAAAAACATCAACGGCTTTACAAAATCATGACAGTCTGTGCAAGTCAGTCGACAATTAAAACAATGACATGATGGCAAATAGAAACAGCTAATCGCTAAGCCACATGAATAAAAATACATATTAATTTTCCTGCTTCATGAATGAGCAGAGGTTTCCTTATCGTCTCTTCCAGTCTCTTCCCTGGCTTTGACTCGTCTGATTTGCAGAGACACTGTACAGTTAGTGTTAGTGTTCAACACTGCTGATGGAGCTGGAAGCAGAAGGCCGACGTCCTCACGAAACCACGAACAACGCTGAGGAGGAAAGATGATTTTCTGAGTCCTGTTCTGGCAGTCTCTTAAGAAAACATCTGGAAAGTGAAAAGAAACGCGTGTAAATGTCACAAAATATCATCATGAATCACATGGATGGAAAACTGAACGGGACCAGAGACCCAAAGTGTCAGAGGCCTCCCCGGCCTTCACCTGCAAAATGTCCCTCAAAGACACACCAGGACCGACCAGGACGAGACTCAGAATGACTACAAAGAAACATAAAACAACTAAAAGAGACACAATACAACTGCAAAGAAACACAAAATGACTACAAAGAGACACAAAACAACCACAAAGAGACACAAGACAACTACAAATGATCTCAAAGAGACTCAAAACAACTATAAAGAGATACAAAATGAACACAGAGACACAAAACAACTACAAAGAGATACAAAACAACTATAAAGAGACACAAAACAACTATAAAGAGACACAAAACAACTATAGAGAGACACAAAACAACTGCAAAGAGATACAAAATGAACACAGAGACACAAAACAACTACAAATGACCTCAAAGAGACAAAAAACAACTGTACAGACACAAAATGACTACAAAGAGAGACAAAACAACTACAAAGAGACACACAACAACTACAAAGAGACACAAAACAACTACAAAGAGACACAAAACAACTACTAAGAGACACAAAACAACCACAGAGACACAAAACAACTACAAAGAGACACAAAACAACTACAAAGAGACACAAAACAACTACTAAGAGACTCAAAACAACTACTAAGAGACTCAAAACAACTACAAAGAGACACAAAACAACTACAAAGAGACTCAAAACAACCACAAAGAGACACAAAATGACTACAAAGAGACACAAAACAACTACTAAGAGACACAAAACAACTACAAAGAGACTCAAAACAACCACTAAGAGACTCAAAACAACTACAAAGAGACACAAAACAACTACAAAGAGACACAAAACAACTACAAAAAGGATCAAAACAACCACAGACAAAACATAATTACAGAAAGTAACAACTGGAGACACAAACGTGTGTAAAATCAGTGAACTTTAAAAGAAAGAAAATGAAGAACATGTTTATGGACTAATGCTTCACACACCTGGATGGGACGCTGTGTTTCCTCCTCCTCGTCCCACGCCCAGCTCCCCCCCCCTCGCCCTCGCAGCGTGCTAGCTGTGGGACGGGGGGGCGATGCCGGAGCAGTCCGTTACCAGCAGTCCGGCCGCGCTGGCACCGGACACGGTGACGGCCACGCTGGTGGAGCCCACGGGCCCGGCGCCCGTCGGGTCGATGCCGGGGTCCACCTGGTTGGCGTGGGTGCCCATGTGACCCTGGAGCTGCGTTGCCGTCTTGCACTGCACCCCGCACAGCTGGCAGAGCAGCACGCCGCCGGCCCCCGTCCCACCGAAGCCCCCCCGCGCCCCCCCGCTCTCCTTCCACTCCTGGCCGTGGTGCTTCTGAGCGTGCACACGCAGGTAGGTGAGCGTGGTGAAGCCTGCAAAACACCAACACTTCCTCAATATGTACGCTGAAAACTTCTACTACAGAAATACTGTGATGTACTATAAACTATTATTTTATATGAAATGTATGATGGTGTTATTCTGACCCAGTATTGTGAAAGTACTGTGAGTTATCCTGGGATTCCAGTGGTGGAAAGTACATTTACTCCAAGTACTGTACTGTACAGTTTTGAGGTACATGAGTATTTCCATTTTATGTTACTTTATACTTCTACTCCACTACATCTCACTACATGTGTCTGATAAATTTAGTTACTTTACAGATTATATATTATCATAGAATAATACTTTAAATACTTTATGATTTTGGACAAAAGCGGTAGTGTTTCCGAGCACCAGAGTCCCTTTAGAAAACCTCTCATTTTACTGCAGCAGGTCGAAGGCAGCAGCGAAGCCGGATCTGGATCTGTCCGCTGCTGGAGTCCCGACCTGGCGGCACCGGGCATTAAGAATAACTATAAAGAAATAGCCAGTCTTCTCTCTGGTGGTCTTGTTTACTGATGTAGGTCCTATAGAGGCATCAGGATTAAACGGAGACTGTTTCATAACCAATTCAAAGTTCCTCGTAGTAACTTTAAGTGTATTTTGATGCTAATACTTTTGTACTTTTAGTAGTGAACTCTGCCAGTCACTCACACAAAAACTGAACAGAAAGGACCGGATCAAAACACTGTCGGACACTTATCAGGACTCTTACATTTTAAAATCCTACCGCACTTTATTTACATCCTACCGCACCTTATTTACATCCTACCGCACCTTATTTTTTCAGATATATAATTTCTTGTGATTTATCTACTGCACTACTGATTCATGTGCAATATATGTACTATTATTACTGTGCAATAACTCACTGACTTGATTGTACTGTATACTGCCTCGACCGTACTGTAATTGTATTGTATATATTGTATCATAGGCCAACATTTTGAGTTAGATATATATATATATATATTTACTTTTCTTTTATATATATATATATTTACTTATTTTATAGTAGTTTAGGTTAAACTTCTTTTATACTGTATGTTATGCGTGATTGCACCATCAGGACTGCTTCAAATTTCGCTGTGTAGTGACAATAAAGGAATCTTGATTCTTGAATCTTGAATCTTGAAGTGACACTTTGAATGTATTTCTACACTGTGGTATTACTACGTTTACTGAAGTAAAGGATCCGAGTACGTCTTCCACCACTGTGAACTGGATCAGATTTTATTTTTAAATGCATTTTTTTTTCGATCTGCCTGCAACATTTAAAACTGATCCACTGACCGATGCCAAAGCGGAAAATGTCCATATCTTAGTGTTCTAGAAATGTATTTATTGAGGAAGATCAGCACTAATGAAGCTCTGCAATAAACGCACCGTCTTGTAGTTACTTCACAATAAAAGCCTGGGTTTCCGTTGACTTACTGCGGTTGCAGAGGTGACATGCGTGGTGCTGCGACTGGTTGTGGACCCTCATGTGGTCGGTGATGTACGCGGCAGAAAGCAGCTTCCCACAGATGTGACACGGAACCTTCTCCTCGTGGCGGACCAGGTGAGCGCGGAGACGATCCCGCGTGGCGAACGCCGACGTGCACGTCTGTGGGAAAACAAGAAGACCAGCACAGAAACATGTAGTGAGAGCAGCAAGAGACACGCTCAGAAATACAACCAGAGACAATATGGATCAAATCTTCTATTATTTTATAGGTAACGTTTTAATGTTCTCTGTCATGATGTTAATTACTGAAAAATAATATATAAATAATATAATCTCAGAGAATATTCAAGGTTTTTTGTCGTATATTTTATGATTTAAGACTATTAATTTCTGAGATTAAAGTGGTACATTTACTAGAAAAAACTCTGATATTCTCTGAGATTAAAGTGGTAAATTTATGAGAAAAAATCTCACAAATTTACGAGAAAAAAACTCACAAATTTACAAGAAAAAATCTAAATTTACGAGAAAAAAACTTGGATATTCTCTGAGATTAAAGTGGTAAATTTATGAGAAAAAAACTGTTATTTGCTGAGATTAAAGTGGTAAATTTATGAGAAAAAAACTGTTATTTGCTGAGATTAAAGTGGTAAATTTATGAGAAAAAAACCTCTGTTATTTTCTGAGATTAAAGAGGTAAATTGATGAGAAAAAAACTCTGATATTCTCTGAGATTAAAGTGGTAAATGTATGAGAAAAAAACTGATATTCTCTGAGATTAAAGTGGTAAATGTATGAGAAAAAAAACTCTGTTATTCTCTGAGCAAAAAAACAAAAAAAAATTACGAACCCCTAAAAATTACAAGAAAAAACTTGGATATTCTCTGAGATTATAAAGTTAAAAAATAAAATATAAATTATGCTGATCCAACCTTGCAAAGTGAAGCGATGGGGTTCCTTGACAAACACTATTTTACCAAGTTTTTTCACGTAAATATGTGAGTTTTTTCTTGTTAATTTACCACTTTAATCTCAGAGAATATTTTTTATTTTTTACTTTTTTTTTTTTACCTACAATAGCCCTAATATGCGTCGTAGAAAAAGGTCCTGAAAGTTAATTCTTCTAAAAATCAAATAAATAATTTCAAACATGTCTGTTTTGTCTTACAGGCTTTCTTGGTTAACTTTCATTTACAACAATGTGTATAAGTAACGTTAGACGATTATTTCTGGCTCGCTTCAAGTTTTTTTTTTAAATTTAAAAACACCATCATTATCATCATTATTATCCAGTGTTTCATGGTCTATATGATTCACAAACCCATATTGGTTGAACTCCAGTAAACAGACAGATGAAGACGTTACCGTGCACTTGAACGGTCTCTCTGTAGAGTGCACCTGTCGGACGTGGCTGTTGAGGTGATCCGGTCTGAAAACAAGACAAAACCACTCATTAAAAACTGATATTTGACCTCCGCGCTCCTTTAAAAAGGTCCCTAAATGTCTCATCTGATCTGAGTTCGTACCGAGAGAAGGCCTTGGCGCAGTGAGGACAGACGTAGGGTTTCTCCACGCCGCCTTGGTGCGAGCGCACGTGGTAGCTCATGCGGTCTTTCCTCTTGAAGCGCTGCTGGCAGATCGGGCAGAAGTACGGCTTCTCGTCGGAGTGGGACAGACGGTGGCGGTTGAGGTGGTAGACGTCTCTGAAAGCTTTCCCGCAGGCCTCGCAGGCGTGATTCTTCCTCACCTGGTTGGTGTTCGGGTTGGGATTCGGATTCTGTGGAGCAGCAGCAGAGAACTTTAAGGGTTTATTATTATTATTATTTTTTTTAGGTTTTTATATCATTCTGTAGCTTCCCAGTGGTGTCCCTGATGTATTCAACATTCACATTTTGGTCAAAGTATGTTTGTTCTAAGTGTTTTTTCCCCACATGACCTGACGTAGGTTTCTGCATGATGACCATACTTGCCAACCTTGAGACATTAAAAAAAAAAAGAGGATTTCAAAACCAAAGCGGGGGTTTGAGTTTCAGAGACTTTGTTTCCTGCATTCTGGTGACTTTAAAAGAGTGAAAATAAAATAGTAAGTACACTGCAGCAGCATTTTTATGTTAAACTTTTGATTTGACCTTTAACTCCCAGGAAAGAAAACGGAATAATTCGCTCCTCTGGTGTGAACCTGGCGTGTGAATCTCTGATATAAACTAATATTCATCAGTTTTTATTTATTTTTGCTCCTGCTTGAGTATTGCTTTCTCTTAGTTCTCTCCATTTCTCTCTTCTTCTGCTCTCTCTCACTGAAGGTCCTTTCAGACACATCGTGTCAACGCCACCACTGCGCTCTGAAACACATTATTTCCACGACAGCTTTTCGCTGCATCAAGCAAAGCCCGACTTTGGGCGCTGCACGCTGTGGCGAGCGCAGCTTAAACACGAGCTCAAACTGAGCTGTGTCGCGAGCATAGACTGCTCTCTTCCTCCAGGAAACGACAGCTGGTGTAGCTCTATTGTCGTCCGGGTGGAAACAGGAGGGATTATACACACTGTTCAGTTCCAGAGACGGGCTGAGATAACGAGAAGGGAAAAAAGTGTGAAAATTTGTCATAAATCTGGAGAAATACGGGAGAATTGTGACTCCGGGAGGAAACCGGGAGAGGGGGATGAAAAACGGGATGGTTGGCAAGTATGATGATGACGCTGCTACATGTACAGTTTATATATACATCCTTATAGTCAGTGTATTAATACAGTAAGTTAGATGGCGGTCGGCGTGCTCCCGGTTTGGAGAAGCAGACAGGAGAACCGACAGGAAGCTAAGCTAACGTACTGCTGTGTGGACGCCACGTTAGTTCAGATCAGAAAGTCACACAATAACACAAACTATCTAATGTTTTAATGTTCTCTGTCATGATGTTAATTAAATACCTGAAAAATAATATATAAATAATATAATCTCAGAGAATATTCAAGGTTTTTTGTCGTATATTTTATGATTTAAGACTATGAATTTCTGAGATTAAAGTGGTAAATTTACTAGAAAAAACTCTGATATTCTCTGAGATTAAAGTGGTAAATTTATGAGAAAAAATCTCACAAATTTACGAGAAAAAAACTCACAAATTTACGAGAAAAAATCTAAATTTACGAGAAAAAAACTTGGATATTCTCTGAGTTTAAAGTGGTAAATTTATGAGAAAAAAACTGTTATTTGCTGAGATTAAAGTGGTAAATTTATGAGGAAAAAACTGTTATTTGCTGAGATTAAAGTGGTTAATTTATGAGAAAAAAACAGTTATTTGCTGAGATTAAAGTGGTAAATTTATGAGAAAAAAACCTCTGTTATTCTCTGAGATTAAAGAGGTAAATTGTCAAATATCTAACGGATGGATGCAGCGGTAGAACAGCTACTCTCCTGTTCTGAGAGGTAAAATTACTGTTTTTATGAATGGAGTCTGGTGGCTTTGAAGAGAGCGATATAACGGCTTCAGTTCCCCGTCAGAAAGTTATATCGCTGTCTTCAAAGCCACCAGACTCCATTCACAAAAACAGTAATTTTACCTCTCAGAACACTGGAGTATACATACAACTCTACTTCAAAAAATCAGAACTATCCCTTTCAGTTATTTCCAAACTTAGCACGGCTAACGTAGACTCAGCTAGTGATAGCGTTCACATTACCGTCGTTGCTTTTTGCTAACTGAAAAAAGATTTCTGTTGCCACTTAAAATTGAACGAAACAGAAGATGATATTTGGAGCACTGGTGGTGTTTCTGTGGATGTTGCATGCAGATGAAATCGGTAGAAATAAAACCAGGAATGACCAAAACTAGGAGATAAAAATATAAATAAATGGTCCTTTTAATGGTGGTCACTCACCTCCCGGCACACCAGCGAACCCACCTGCTCCATCGAGCCCACGACAACAACCGCCGCCTGGATGGGTTGAGGCGGTGCAGCCATAGTTACAGTTGCCGGGGCGATGGACACGGAGACCGGCTGGCTCTCTCGGTTGGCGTGCTGCTGCTGAGCGAGCTGTGGGAGGCTCTCCGGGGCGGCGGCGATGGCGATGGCGATGGCGGTTGGCGGTTGGAGTGGAGGAGCGGGAGGTTGGGGGGGCATGGTGAGGTGGAGGAGGGAGAGAGGGACCGTCTGCTTCTCCACCCGCCCCCCCTTCCCTCCGTCCTCCTTCTCCCGCGCCGCGCGGTCCTTCATCTTGATGCCCGTGTGCACCGACTGGTGCCGCCGCAGGTTGTAGCTGTTCTTGAACTCCTTGTTGCACGTGGCGCAGATGTGGGCGGGTCGGCTCGGCTTGGCGAGCGGTTTGACTGGAGGACAACATCAGAGCGTCCAAACATCACTTTACATTTCAACTTTTTACTGTCTTTATAGAAATCCTACATGCACATATCCACATATTTAATATTTATTTATATTGTTTATAACTTACAGAAACACCTGACTTGTATGTAGACATTTTATTTATGTTGCTGGTCGTTGGTGAATTTTATATATATTTATATTACGGCTGTCAGCGCAACTTCATTTTAACGCCACTAATTTCTTTAACACATTAACACGACTCTGTTTGAAATGTTCTGTATAAATAAAGACGGCCTTCTTACCACTGTAATGTACTGAATGCTTTCTCAGTGTGTTCAGGTTACAGAATATAATGACCTCTGACCCCCCCCTTCCCCCTCTCCCCCCCCCCCTCACCAGGTAGCGGCTCCTCGCTCAGCGCGGCGGTGTCGACGGTGGACGGCGGCGTGACGATGTGCTCAGCTGGACTCGGAGCCGATCCGGTGAGCTCCGGCAGCAGCTCGGCCTGAAGAGGAGTCTCCGGCTGGCTCGGAGTCGACGGCGTCTGAAACAATAAAACAGAAACACGTTTATTAATCAATTTCATCTTCACAGGTTTGATCCACTTATTGATCCACCGGGGTCGTAGAAACAGTGTCGTGATGGCCCACCGATGGGAGGTCAAAGGTTAAAGGTTCCCTGTTGGGTAACGGTTTGGTGTCTGAGAGGAACTTCTATCTGTTAGTCCACTCAGCTGTCAGATACCTGGAACTCTGGGAAACTATTGACCAGACAGTTAATCAGTTACTTTAGAAAACAGTCTGCAGATTAATCTCTAATGAAAATAATTGTTAGTTGCATCATAACTCTGTCAAAATCTAAATTGGGACTCGAGGATGGATTACCAACCAGGCAAAGAGGGCAACTATCCCCCAGGGTCCCAGGACCTCCAGGGTCTGAACATTATTAGTAAAATATCAGAAAAATATGCGAAAAATGTTCAAAAAATGTCCGAAAATTATTGATAAAATATGTGACAAACATTCATAAAAATATCCGAAAATTATTTGTTAAATACGTGAAAAAATATAAGTGAAAGAAGTTTAAAAAATACGTGAAAAATATCTGAAAAATGACAGAAAAATATTTGTAAAATATATTAAAAAATAAAAGTGAAAAATGTCAAATAAATATGTAATAAATATCCCAAAAATTAAGGAAAAGTAATTTTTTTTAGTATTTTTACAGTGGTATTAGTAGTTTTACTGTAAGAGAGTATTTTAAAGTATG
This sequence comes from Sebastolobus alascanus, assembly GCA_916701645.2. NCBI lineage: Eukaryota > Metazoa > Chordata > Actinopteri > Perciformes > Sebastidae > Sebastolobus > Sebastolobus alascanus. The sequence continues at coordinate 565,359 of CAKAOJ020000210.1, read as the reverse complement.
GTATTAGTACTTTTACTGTAACAGAGTATTTTTACAGTGTGGTATTAGTACTTTTACTGTAATAGAGTGTTTTTACGGTGTGGTATTAGTACTTTTACTGTAACAGCAGTATTTCTACAGTGTGGTATTAGTACTTATACTTGTAACAGAGTAGTTTTACAGTGTGGTATTAGAACTTTTACTGTAACAGAGTATCTTTACAGTGTGGTATTAGTACTTTTACTGTAACAGCAGTATTTTTACAGTGTGGTATTAGTAGTTTTAATGTAACAGAGTAGTTTTACAGTGTGGTATTAGTACTTTTACTGTAATAGAGTGTTTTTACAGTGTAGTATTAGTACTTTTACTGTAACAGAGTTTTTTTACCGTGTGGTATTAGTAGTTTTAATGTAACAGAGTAGTTTTACAGTGTGGTATTAGTACTTTTACTGTAATAGAGTGTTTTTACAGTGTAGTATTAGTACTTTTACTGTAACAGAGTATTTTCACAGTGTGGTATTAGTACTTTTACTGTAACAGAGTATCTTTACAGTGTGGTATTAGTACTTTTACTGTAACAGAGTATCTTTACAGTGTGGTATTAGTACTTTTACTGTAATAGAGTGTTTTTACAGTGTGGTATTAGTACTTTTACTGTTATAGAGTATTTTTACAGTGTGGTATTAGTACTTATACTGTAGTAAATGATGTGAATACTTCCTCCACCTCAGGCTGAAGGTAACCCAGCTCTGCTGAGAGCTCATTCACACATGTTTTGTTCTACAGTTACATTCTTAACAGAAAAGGTGAATTTTAAAGAGGAAGCAGAGTTTAAACAGAGAACCTGTCTGCAGGTGTTCACAGGTGAGATGAGCTCCATCTCCATCCTGCCAGCTTCACCCTGACCTCTCTGTCACCTCCTCCTCCTCCTCCCTCTCTAACCCCATGCAGACATGTCAACCACCCTCCTCCTCCTCCTCCTCTTCCTCTTCTCCCCTCCCCAAAGAAAAACACCCCAAACCACAAAGCAGCTCCAGCATCAATTAAGACTCACCTGAAAGAGGAAATTACTCCAGGAGGTGTCCATCCTGCAGAGTGCAGCCGGGGAGCAGCAGCTAACAGCCGGGGAGGAAAGAGGGGAGGAGGGGAGGAGAGGACCGGAGCTCCAACTGCTGCTATGAAAACAAAACCTGAGGCCTGTATATCTCTGCTCTCTACCTGCACGGGATTAATGCATGGACAATATGTAATGACGAGCTTAAATCAGCTGTTATGAGTAAATATCATGCTTTGCTTTGAATGGTGCATTTTTTTAATATAATTTGCTTATGTCTACTGTAATAAAAATTTGGTGAATTGCATGCAAAATAGAGATTATTTTGTATACAGAAGATGAGCAGGATGCAGTGCTAAATCATAGCAGCTGTTTCAGGAGTCATTTAGAGAAAAAAAGGCCGCAGCGTCCGGGTCCCGAGCCTCGGCGTTGCGTACTGCTCGTATCCGAATTTAGAGAGCTCCTGGTCGGCCGCGGTCCGTGGCTCCGCCTCGGTGTTTCAATCCACGGGATGACATCTTTTTTCTTTTTTTTTTCTCTCTCTCTCTCTCTCTCGCCCTCCCTCCCTCTCGCTCTTTTCTTCCTTTTCTTTTTTTTTTTTTTTTATCTCTCCTTCACCCCCTCTTGTCCCTCTTCCGCTTTAAAGGGAAAGTATTTTCTGTGCATGCACCCCCCCCCTCCATGCACCCCCCCCGTGCAGCCGTCCCTCTCCTGCAGCCGTCCCTCCTCTGTAGGCCGACAGATAATCAAATCCCACATTTAGAAGAGATCAGCTCCTCCTGTTCGTTTCCCTCCGATAAGGTAAAAAAAAAAACGGTGCTTCTGCAAAAAAAAAAAATAATAATACCACGCTGCCGGTCACCGGGAACTCTCTCGGTTAAAATGGTGTCGGGTTGAGCTAAAACAAGGCTTCATCCTGCAGCATCTTAAAGGTAACGATGCGCGCGACTGCAACAGCTGGAGTCTAACCTGACGTCACGCCAAACTCCATTCACAAAATCTAACATTTCATGCATGCTTGCCTTAAATTCATTATAATAACCATAATAAGCAGGGGTAATTATATTTTTCCATTCAGTAAGAAGCACTCATAAATTCGGCATGCCTCCAATACACCATATTACTAAAATATGTTAACTTTTAATTATTTTCCCCCCCAAAAGTACACTGTGCAACTGCTGGTAACCTGACGTCCATTTTTGATTGGGTTACACCAAACTCCTTTTAAAAAATCTAATATTTCATGCATGCTCGCTTTAAATGCATTATGATAACCATAATAAGCACAACTAATGATCTTTTTCCATTCAGTAAGAAACACTCATAAATTCGGCATGCCTCCAATACACCAAGATTTATTTTATTACTAAAATATGTTAACTTTTAATTATTTTCCCCTCAAAAGTACACTTTGCAACTGCTGGTAACCTGACGTCCATTTTTGATTGGGTTACGCCAAACTCCATTAAAAAAATCTAACATTTCATGCATGCTTGTCTTAAATTCATTATAATAACCATAATAATCAGGGGTAATTATATTTTTCCATTCAGTAAGTAGCACTCATAAATTCGGCATATCTCCAATACACCATATTACTAAAATATGTTAACTTTTAATTATTTCCCCCTCAAAAGTACACTGTGCAACTGCTGGTAACCTGACGTCCATTCTCGAGTGGGTTACGCCAAACTCCATTAAAAAAATCTAACATTTCATGCATGCTTGTCTTAAATGCATTATAATAACCATAATAATCAGGGGGTAATTATATTTTTCCATTCAGTAAGAAGCACTCATGAATTCGGCATGCCTCCAATACACCAAGATATATTTTATTACTAAAATATATAAATTTAACACTATTTTTCCTGCAAAAGTACACTGTACAACTACTGGATTCTCACCTGATGTCCATTCTTGAGTGGGTTAGACCAAACTCCATTTAAAAAATCTAAAATTTCATGCAGGCTCGGTTTAAATTTATTATATTAATCATAATAAGCACAACCAATGATAGTTTTCTATTCAGTTAGAAGCACTCATAAATTCGGCATGCATTTTATTACTTTACTGCTATGATTAGCACTACGTCCTAAAACACTCTACTTGACTGATATTCAAGGCCTTGATTCAGGAGTATACAATTTAAGCTTCATCTGCATACGAACGCTGGAAGTGAAAAAACAAAAATCTGGTATTCAGTGTCTTTATTTTGAACGTAAACTCAAACCACCCGCACTCCAAACATAATAACCATCAAATATTGTAATTACTACACTTGAGGTTCTTTTAAATCTTTAAATATAATATTAAACTTGGCTCTGCTGTAATCATATACATTTGTATTTTACTATTTTATAATAATACATTCTGGGAAAGGAGTTCCATCAAAAACACATTTATATTTCAACACTTTTAAACACACATTCTGCATTAACAGATGGCTTTACAGCAGTACACGGGCAGCACATACACGTGGTCAGTGACTTCAAAACGTACAAACCATAATACTTGGTGTTCTTTCTATTTGTTTCTAAGTCACAAGGAAACACGGCTCTTCTACCACAAAAAAAAACAACATTATAAATGTCAAATAAACACAAAGTGACCGACTTCCCTCTAGTGCAACAATCACCGTTTAATCAGCACCAAAATATTGGCAGGAATCACCAGAAATTAATAAGAACAGCAATTTCAGAGCCGCCGTTTTCTCCACAAAGTTACCAACGATTTGTTTGAATGTAGCCTGAAGCAACAGCAGCACCACTTTCTAATAATTCACCCTTTATTAAGTGTTAATCAGTCAAACGAAAGGCCTTAATGCTGGTCAATAAATCTTTTACAAATGTCTTTTTTCCTCATCATATAGAGCCTGGACCAAAACCTGGTTATTAATGACTTTAGAGCTGCAGCTATCGGTTATTATCTCGCTTAATCGTTTATTAATTTGGTCCATAAAACTTCAGAAAATAGCAAAAGAAACTCTCATATTAAATTTAATATCATTAAATGGACCATTAAATATTCACATTTGAGAAGGAACCAGTGAGTTTTTGGCGTTCCTGCTTTAAAACAAACAGCTGCAGAAACATTTAAAACACGCAAATGGGATTTTTCACAAACTGGCAATCCAGATGTTTTGAATTAGTGGTTAATAACGGACCTATTCAAGCATTATTGGAATATTTATTCAGCATTAATAAAGCCATAAAGGGTGGCTCGGTGTGTGACAGATATCAGATAATGCTCCTGCTGTAAATACGCGTCATGTCTTCTCTTAAATATAAAGCACACTGGTTCCCAATATTTAAAATATTTATCATTTTTAGCTTCTGTTGATCTCATTATATGTTTAATTTAGTTTTAACAACATTTGTCAAATACTTGAAATAAATACATTTGATAGACTGATTGTCTTTTTCATGTATTTTTATCTTCAGACACCAGACGAGTAAAACTGAACTAAATAACACGTTTGTTGTTCACTTCCTGTTTCTGGCCTCTACAGATTTATTTAACTATTTAAACTCTTTGACTGATAAACAACTTGATGTTTTTTAAGAAGATGAAAATGCACCAAACACCACCGAACATTTAAAGACATCATGAAAAAGTTCCGATCATGAAGTTGTCTAACAATCACAACATTTGGGGAACAACGAGAGAACAACGGACATTTTTAAAATATATTATTGATATTATTCTGGAGGCTATATTCAGGGATTCTACACATTTTACATTTCAAAATTCCAGACTTTTCCAGACTTCTCGGTAGATTTTTCAGACCATATTTGACTTTGTGACTTGGGGAGGATGCTGTGACAAGATTTTACACAAAGTTTGCATCCAGTCAGAGTCATAGCTTAGTCACAGTTCATCACGTTCACCATGTAAAAAACTGAGCCAGTCAGATTTCAACAAAAACGAGGATCAGTCCAATCGTTTCCCCCCCTCAGTACTGAAAGTATTAGACTGACCCAGTCTGACAGGCAGCGGGCAACTCTCTGCTGTCAACCTGCAGTTTTTGGTTACTTTTTATTATTATATTATTGTTTTTATTTTGCTCATAATGAATAGTTGTTGTAGTATAAAATTATTAGTAAAATATAGGAAAAATATAAGTGAAAAATGTCAAAAAATATCTGAAAAATGTCTGAAAATTATTAGTAAAATATGTGAAATATATATATATACTGTGTATATATATTTTTTTATATGTATATATATATATAAATAAGGAGAAATAAAACAATTCTGTTGCATCACACGTGGACGTGAACCAAATCTGTGACTGAAACGTGATAATACATGAGAGGACAAACTAATACTGACTGTTCATATTGTGATATCAGTTTATGTTGTGATATATAATTCTCACTGTATTTATCATCATATCACCCAAGTGTAAAATAAATCAGAGCCTGTAACTGCTGAACTTGTGTCTCGTCTGTGGAAAGTAAATAATCCAGCAGATCTTTCATATTCACGTCTAATGTTGAGATATTTGGTCATAAATCTTTCTTTCTTTCTGAAGTCGTCTGACAGACTCACGTGTCGTGTTTCACGATTTATTCAGGTGCACAAAGTCTACCGTTAACACCCTTAAAATAATAAAAAAATAAATAAAAGCCATGGTGGATTTGTTGCTGAAGCTCTCACTCACTCATTCACTCACTTCTCTCTCTCACTGCGTCTTCACGTTTTTCTCTCGCTCGGCGGCGTCGAGGGCGGCCATGTTCTGGGAGGCGGTGACGAGGTGCACGAGGCTGATGGCGGTCTTCAGCAGGCAGATCGTCCCGCAGAGTCCCAGCAGCCAGTAGAGCCATCCTGCACCACAGACAGACAGACAGTAGTGGAGGATCATTTACTGCAGTAAAACTGTGAAAATACTCTGTTACAGTAAAACTACTAATACCACCAAAATATATGAAAAATGTCAGAAAATTATTAGTAAAATATGTGAAAAATATAAGTGAAAAATTTTCAAAATATATCTGAAAAATGTTCAAAATATATCTGAAAAATATCAGAAAAAATTTCAGAAAATTATGAGTAAAATATGTGAAAAATGTCCAAACATTATTAGTAAAATATGTGAAAATGTCCAAAAAATGTGTGAAAATATCCGGAAAAATTTAGGAAAATCATTAGTAAAATGTCAGAAAATTATTAGTAAAATATTTGGAAAATGTCAGAAATTTATAATTTTCGGATATTTTTCTCATATTTTTTCATATATTTATCTGACATTTTTCACGTTTACTAATTATTTTCCTACATTTTTTCAGATATGTTTTGGACATTTCTCACATATTATACTAATAATCTTTGGATATTTTTATGATTTTTTTCTGAAAAATGACAGAAAATTATTAGTAAAATATATGAAAAATATAAGTGAGAAATGACCAAAAAACATATGAAAAATATCCCCAAATTATAAGTATAATATGTGAATAATATCCGAAAAATGTAGGAAAATTATTAGTAAAATATGTGCAAAATGTGTGAACAATGTCCAAAAAATATGTGAAAAATATCCCAAAAATTTAGGAAATTATTAGTAAAATACGTGAAAAATGTCAGAAAAATATCTGAAAAACGTCAGAAAATTATTAGTAAAATATGTGAGAATATAAATGAAATATGTCAATATTAGCTAATCTGGAACCATGAAATGTTTGTACGTGAAGCTGCTGTGTCCGTTAGAGGTCGAGCAGGAGGAACATTTTACCTGCAGGTTCCTGGATGTGATGGAGGATGTAGAGAAGACAGAAGAAGAGCTCGTTCCCGGCGCACATCACAAACAGCACCGGCTGCAGGAGACAAACACTCAGTCATTCTTCTTCTCTTTAGATCTACAGCATGATGTACAGCATCTGTGTGTGTGTGTGTGTGTGTGTGTGTGTGTGTGTGTGTGTGTGTGTGCTGCTCACCTTGGATGTGTAGTAGATTCGGAGGACGGGGTTTCCGGAGAGGTCGATGGTCTTGTGACTGGTCGATCCTTTTATTGTTGAGCTGAGAAAATAAAAAACAAAAGATTAACCGAGTTACTATTCATGACAAGAAGACGCCTTCCCATTGGGTGCTCAACCTTCCCAGAGGGTGCTTAACCTTCCCAGAGGGTGCACAACCTTCCCAGAGGGTGCACAACCTTCCCAGTGGGTGCTCAACCTTCCCAGTGGGTGCTCAACCTTTTCGGTGGGTGCTCGAGCACCGGAGCACAATCAGCTCTACCTCTTCTTCCACATGACGCTCACATGGAGAAGTGCAGCAGCGTTGATCCTGAGAGAGAGAGAGAGAGAGAGAGAGAGAGGCGTCTCTTGGTGAAGACTTACCTGTGCAGGTGCAGCCAGTGGCTGGAGATGTCCACACACATGCTGACCTGGAACAGGATGGTGTAGGACGGGTAGAGCAGGGACAGATTCACCAGCAGACACATGGTGGCACAGCGGTCCGTCAGCATGTCCATCATGGCTCCGAACTTAGTGGCTGAAAGAAAGAAGACATCGAGAAACATCTGTAACACAACATCTGTACAAAACTCATCTGTTTATTCTCAGCCGGGTTTTTAGTGGTGAATGATAAACCGTAGATGCTGGAACATTTCTCTATGTTTCTGTTGTAAACAGTATTTAATCCTTTTATCAACATGGGAGTGGACAAATATGCAGCTTCATAACTTTGAAAGCCCTAAAAGAAACACTTGTTTTCTTGACTCAGATAAAAAAAATGTGAATAATATCCAGAAAAAGTAGGAAAATTATTAGTAAAATATGTGAAAAATATAAGTGAAAAATGTCCAAAAAACATGTGAAAAATT
>CAKAOJ020000210.1:450000-555000 GCA_916701645.2 Sebastolobus alascanus | reverse complement strand
TTCCTCCAAGACAAGAAAATAAAAGAAAATTAATAAATAAAAAATAAAAAATAAAAAAAATATATATATATATATCACACATGAACAATAGGTGATCTGAATATTAAGGGATCAATCTCTAATTTTATTTATTTATTTTTGGACCACAGAGATTTGATATAAACTCTAAAAATATGCGTTTCTTGTGTTTTGTTTCTGATAAAAATGGATCTCAAGGTATTAACTGATTACTATTAACTATTGAAAAAGTCCATAATTATTCTGGCAGGGCACTCCAGGTATGGAGGACGGAACCTGCCAAAATCTGAAATATATATGAATAAATAAATAAATGACTCAATAGATAAACAAATATGTCATTAAATGCAGCAAAAATATTAAAAATAAACATAGCCATTAATTAATTGATCAAATGTGACATAAATTGATATTTCTGTTTTAAACTCTACAGTCCTCCAGAGTTAACCCTTTAGAGTCCAGGTTCATTTTGAAGACTTTCTATTCATTCACTTTTTCATTTGTAGTTTTTAAACCGTCCTCACACCACATACATGATCTGTTCTTCAGCACAAAGGTCAAAGTGTAAAGCTACCAGAAACCCAAAAGACAAGAAACGTGACAAAAGCATCTATAAAAATGTGCAAATCTTTAGTTACAATCACTCTAAATATGATCATAGAACCGTTCTATAATTGTTTCCCTATTTACAGGCATAAATACTGTAAATAAAACATGTTGAACTCAACATGAGAAACAATGAAAACAAACCAACGCGTCTGTTTTTGTTCATTTATTTCTCCAAAATTATTTCGTTACGTTTCTGTACAACTCATTTCTCCTCCCAACATTTTGAACCTGAACATTTTGAACCCGGCCTCCTGCTGTAAAAACAGCTTTAAATCCATCCATCACACATCCATCCTGCTCGACACAGACTCTCATCATCATCTTCATCTTCATCCTTCCTGTCAGTCCATCAACCTGCTGGCCACAAACACACAAACAGGACAGTCGGGCGTGTTTCTGTATCTGTTTCCTGCCTTTAGAGGCAGAAACATCTAAACTGCACCAGGAAACATTACGAACCCACATGGAAAGAAATTAATTAATTAATTAAACTATGAATTAAAGGAAGAACATTTGGGGAAATTTGCTTGTTTTGCCATCGAGTTATGGACACATGAACACGGACAAAACATTTTAAAAACAGGTATTTCACATCTTTTTGTCAACATTTGTTTGATTTTTCTTCTGGATGAAAATTTGCTTCAATGCTTCAGTTTTCAAATGTCAAACTGCCCTTGAACGCGCCACAGAGAACAGTTTCTGCGACACTGAATGACTAAATCTGATAAAACAATAATTAAGGCTGAAATAAATAGTTGATAAATAACTTAAATCAACATCAGCAATTAATTAAGTTGATAATAAAACAGTTGTTTAAGTAAATTTCCAGCTTCTTGCAAGAATTTTCCTCTTTTCTCTGTTTTATGTGACAATAAACTGAATATCAGTTTGTCGAACAAAACAAGACATTTAAAGACTATTTTATGAAGCAATTAATCAATTGAGAAAACAATAACAGCCAGTAGCCACAACAGATCAACAATCTACGGCTGCAACTAATGATTTTCATTATCGATTATCCTGCAGATTATTTCTTCAATTAATCAATTATTTTCTTAATAAAATGTATAAAAAACGTCTTGTTTTGTCCAAACAAAAGTCCAAAACAACCAAAAATATCCTGTTCACAAAGAATAAAACAAAGAAAGGCAGAAAATTCTCACATTTGAGAAGCTGGAAACAGACTTTTGAAATTTAAATAAATTTAAAAAAAATACTTTCAGCTCTAAATTGAATATTTTCATGCATTTTTCTCTATTTTCAGACATTTTATCAACCAAAAACTATTGATAAAATAATGGGGAAAATAATCAGCAGATTAATGGATAATGAAATTAATAATTAGTTGCCGCTTTAGACTTTTTAGACATCTGACAGCAAAATTTCCCAAAATGTTCCTTTAATTTTGAGGACATGAAAACACAGAAATCCTGACGTCAGTGAACTGCTCACAGAATAGAAACAGGATGAATCTACTTCTACTTTTCTCTCTGCTGTTGTTCTGAGTGCAGCTTTAATTGGCAAAACGATAAAACGACTCCGGAATGATCAGCACTGAAACTATTCACAAAATAACGCTTTAAAAAAAAAAAAAAAGTTGGCAAAATGAAATCTCACAAACATTTTCTTGAGGTTTTAGAGTTGATGGAGCGGCGGCGGTGGGCGGCCAGCAGCCAATCGACTCCATCGACACTAATACAATACAACATGTTGAACGTCTGTAGTGGGATTAATGTCCAGCGTGTCCTGTAACGATGACATTTAGAAACATGTTCCAGCCTCCACTCTGAACATTTGCACAAATACGGGAAATAAAGTAGAATATTTAAGCCTGCATACAAGAAATATGCATTAATTTAATCCACCTAAACATTCTTTTACTATCAGTGCAAATGAGGTAGACGTGACAACAACAGACAGCATCAGATCACACGGAGATCGGCCTCCTGCAGCGGCGATGGAGGCTCATGTGACGGCAGGAAATCAGCTGATCTATATCCGCCTGTCGGGACGCCGACGCTGCAGGAAGTGACCGGATGATTTTCTACCCATTCACACTGTGCAAAAACTAATGATGAGCCGTTTATCTGGAGACGTTCTGCTAATAAAGATCCACAAAGTGTTCAATAGCACATCTATAGGACTAAGAAATTAAATATAGAAATTAACAAATATTAGTGAAAGAAATTATTAAAACCTGAACTCATCATTATGAAATGTTGTTTTACAGGAATCAATTTGTTTTTATTTCATAATGTCACTTTTCAGGATCAATAAAAAAATAAGATATTATGAAATAAAGTAGGGTTAAATATAATTTTTAAAAAGAGAAAAATGTCTATAATTTAATAAAAATTAAATCTTATTGTCAAAACGATGAAATAACATTCATAAAAATTAGAGGGATTTTAATAATTTTGTTCACAAATTGTTGGTCCATTTATATATTTTACACAATTTATATTCAACTATTTATATCATTATATCATATAAATAAGTAATTATAGGATGAACAGGCATATAGATAAAATATATAAGTTAACAATATGAGCGAAAGAAATGATTAAAACCTGAACTCATTATTATGAAATATTGTTTTTACAGGAGTTAATTTGTTTTTATTTTATAATATCATTTTTCATGGCACCAGCATAATGAAATAAAACATGTCACTGAAAAAATGCCAATATTAATTAAATACAGACTTTTTAAAAGAAAAAATGTCTTCAATGAAATAAAAATTAAATCTCATCAAAATTATGAAATAATATTCATAAAAATGAGCTTAGTTTTAATAATTTTCTTCACAAATTGTTGGTTAATTTATATATTTTACACAATTTATATTCATGTAATTATTTATATCATAATATAAATTATTATAGGACAAATAGGCATATAAATAAATTGTGTAAATTCACAAATTTGTGAGATAAGAAATTATTTAAACTGTGAGGACATTTTTATTTCACAATGCCTTTTTTTGTCAGCAGCATTATGAAATAAAACATTGTGAATAAAAAAAATAAAGTGAGATTAAATAAAATGTTTCACTGAGAAAAAAAATCATTAAAACTAACTTTTGAAAAAATAAAAACAGTAAAGTGTCTATAATGAAACAAAAATTATCTTAATTTCAAAATGCTGAACATGAGCTGAGTTCTTAAATTTTTTTTCATAAATTGTTGGTTCATTTATATATTTTGCACTATATTTATATCCTAATGTCTATTTAATTGAGTTAATATTGAACACTTTGCGGCTCCATATTTTGCAGGTTACAGTGTTTTTGGGGGTTAAAGTCGTCACACGGCGACTAAAGAGTGTGAAATATAAAACGGAAATAAAAACATGGCACCAAACGCCGTGAAAGAACCTGGAAAATATGATTATCATTATTCAGCTCGACTGTGTGGACGCTCCACAGTTTAATACTGGCTCAAAAATAATAAAAAAAAGTGGAACGCAGGCTTCCCCAGAACTGTAGACCCCCCCCACCCTGAGACCTCCACAGGAATGCTGGGAAACGTAGTCCTCCTTAGAAACATTTTTTCTTTTTTATAGCTCTATCACAGTAACATTGCGCTTATTCCCCCACCTAGTGGTCAAAATTGGCAAAAACATTTTTAAAAATTCGCATACAACATAAATATTACAGCTGCAGTAGAGGTAATAATAATGATAGCATCTATGTGTCTGCATCTAGAACAACATCTAGAACCATTATTAATATTATTATTATTATTCTTCCTCCAGCACAGTCTCAGTTAGTGCTCTATGTACACTGGTAAGTACAAGTCAAAGTGTTTGGACAGTGAACAATCTTCAGAATACCTGCTACACATTTACAGGTATCTTACATTTATATAAATAGGTAGTGTGCATGTTATCCTTACAAATGCCGTCTGTACACAAGTTCCATGCACTGTAACTGAACTAATCTGTAAATGTAACATGTACATCTTATCTACAGATGCAGAGCCGACTGTGACGAAGGGGAACGACAGGTGGAGGTGGAGGTGGAGGTAAGCTGTCAGCACGCACACACACACACACTTTCAGCAAAGATCACACACACACGCACACATTTAGTGCTCGGCTCACTCAACAATACTCTCTGGCAGCGTCCCGTTAAAGGAGCGGTCCGACACTTTGGGACATTTTCTTGTTTGCCGTTTGAGTCAGACGAGATAATCCTGCTTTTCTCTGTTTTATATCACATTAAAGTGAATATCTGTGGACAAAACGAGACATTTAAAGACATCTTTGAGAAACTGGGACGGACATTTTCACTATTTTCTGACTGATTAATCTAGAAATGAATCGGTTTCTATTTTCTCTGTGAGTTCAGAACAGAAATGTGGACGCAGAAGGAAAACTAACGTTTCATGTTTCATCTTCTTGGTGTTTAGAGGTGGGCGACACGACAACAAGAGCCCATATGAATGTATTATTTATATCTTTTTATATAACGTTTACACCACGGTGTGTATTCTCTAAATATCTCTGGGTTTATTCAGTCAGGACTACACGTACACAAAGATGTACTTCAAGTTATAAGAAGAGAACATGGACAGATTGTGGAGTAACTTTATATATATATATATATATATATATATATATATATATATATATATATATATATATATATATATATATATAAAACTTTATATATATATATATATATATATATATATATATATATATTTTTAGGGCTGTCAAAGTTAACATAATAACGCATTAACTCAACTTGTGATTGAGTGAAGATACTGGTATCATAGTAAACTATAAAACCTGATGAATCCATCGGTACCAACCATGTTATACTAGCTTGTCATGAAGGAGGTTAAATAACGCTCCAAACTTACGCTAAATTTTGGTGAGGAAAAACTGGCATGGCAATTTTCAAAGGGGTCCCTTGACCTCTGACCTCCAGATATGTGAGGGTTTCTGGACAATATCTGTCATTGTTTTGTGTTGTTAATTGATTTACAATAATAAATATATACATACATTTGTATAAAGCAGCATATTTGTTCACTCCCATGTTGATAAGAGTATTAAATACTTGACTAATCTCCCTTTAAGGTTCATTTAGAACAGATAAAAAATGTGATTAAATATTTTAATCGATGGACAGCCCTAATATATATACATATATATATATTTTTATATATACGAATGATACCAATGGATTCATCAGGGTTTATAGCTTCATATGATACCAGTATCTTTACTCTAGCTTTAAAACTGAGCCGCTACAACCTAAAAATCACAAGTTGCGTTAATGTGTTAAATAAATTGGTGGCATTAAAACTAATTTGTGTTAACACGTTAACTCTGACAGCTCTAGTATCCACAGGTTTGTCTGAATATTTATAGCTTTTTCATTTAAAGGCTCAATTCAACTATTTCTGATTGTGAGGGGGGAAAAAATGATTAAATGTGATTAATAATAGATTCTAGTGGGGCTCATTTTTCTGTCATTTCTCTTATGTTTTCTTTCCAATAAAAAGGTGTAAAAATGCCCCAAAAAATACTAAATAAAAGTTCAAATTTGGAGCACGGTGAGTGATGTTGGAGTAAAGGTCAGGAACCATCGAGCAGGATTATTTTATGGCAGTAATGTAGGTATTTAAATTAAATGTGTTCTTTTCTTTTATAAACTGTCTTATTAGTTTATGCTTTATGTAAAAAAACTTTGTGTCCGACATGTGCTGTATAAATAAATACACTTTTATCCATTTAGCAGTTTCTCAACCGATTAGCAGAAAAGTTGCTAGTAGAGCTTTAACGTCTTTATTCCTGCATGTAAACGGGACAGTTTGGAATTTGTTGGGAGGATAACGTTGATCAAACTGATCAATAACTAATTATCTCGGAGTCTAATAAAGACAGCAAACAAGCTCCAACGTGTGTGACTGTTCCTTTAAGAGGACTGAATAAAGGGCAGTGGTAGAGTTATCTTGGGTCAGCCCAACAAAGAGATGGCAGTGTTTCTTTAATTGTCATATACAGAATCTTATTTATCACTACAAATAAAAAAAAAAAGTGTTTTCAAGAAATCTTCCCCTGGTTGACCCCCCCCCTCCCCCGCTGAACGTATGAAACACTTACAAATCAAAAAAACTGGGTTTACAATTGACCGTTATTTACATGTTTACAGTGGTTTTTAAAGCACCGCTAGCCGAGTGGAAGCTCCACAGCCGTCGCTGAAAACCAGAATTTAAACCGTCAACACGGTGCAACAGATTCAACGTGTCACAAAATGAACTAACTCACTAATTCTTGTCGGATCTTTCACAGTTCGACTTCATTTTGCAGCACATGGCTCATTTTTTTTTTTTGTTTTGTCACTGTGCAACTCTTTAACGTGTGGAAGAGGTTAAATCTTAATACTCGTGTGTTTCTCTGTAGTGACGTCATAACTCAAAGGTTTCCTCTCTTTCTTCTCTGGAACATTTAAAGTCCCCGAACACTTCAAGAAAGGAGACAAATTTACACTTAAAATTGGGGTATTTTAACAATAGATGCACTTTGCTCCGCCTTAAAATATGCTAAAAATTTTAAAACTCTCTCTCTCTGTTTTTAATTGGCTTCGTTCTTCTTCTGTTGTTTTCCTTTAAGGAAGCAGAACGACAGATCTCAGATCAGATCGGAGAGGAGGAGTCGGGCGGTTTCATGAGTAGGATAGGTGCGAGCCGTTAGAGATGTGAGAAGTGACCGATGTGCTGCGGCTGAGCCCGCCGTCGCTCCCCCCGCCGCCGCCCGGCCCTCCGGAGGCCGTCCTCCTCAGAGGCTGGGGGCTGTTCCTGAGCGCCATCAGGCCGGGGCCCCTGATGCTCAGGCCCCCCCCGCCGCCGTAGCCCCCCTGCGACGATGAAGAAGAAGAGGCGGAGGAGGGCGGGGAGGAGGAGGAGAGGGAGATGGGGGGAGGTGGCGGTGGGGGAGGCAGGAGAGCCAAGGACTGGGAGGAGGCGTGGGTGGCGAGGTGGTGGTGGTGGTGGACCTGGGAGTGATGGGGGTAATGGCCGCCTCCTCCCACCCACTCCCTGGCCCGGTCGCGCTCCCTGCTGTCGTGGGTCTCGCGGTAGAGCTGCGGCGTGCTCTGGTGGTGCTGGTAGTGCTGAGGGAGGTAGTGCTGCTGGTGCTGCTGGTGCTGCTGGTGCTGCTGATGATGGTGGTGGGAGGAGTGGGAGGAATGGGAGGAATGGGAGGAGTGGGAGGAGGAAGAGGAATGGCCCCTGCTGCTCTTGTGCAGCTCGCTGTCCCGGCCGAGGCCGTGGGAGGAGGTGATGGACTCGGCGCGGCCGAAGCCTCCTCCGCCGTGGTTCTGGCTGCGCCAGGACGGAGTCGCCACCGAGTTCTGCACGCTGTGGCTCCAGTGGCTGCCCGAGCGGGGGACGGGCCGGGAGGGCCAGCCGCTGGAGCCCGAGGAGGGGCTGGGGGTCGGGTAGCCCTGGTTGAAGGCCTCGGCCGGGATGCCGCTCAGCGCCATGTTGCTGAAGCCGAGACGCATGCTCTCCGAGTCGAAGGCCTCGATCTCGTGAGCCTGGCGCTCCAGCAAAGTCCGGATTCGTTCCGAACGTTCGTTCTGCAGAGAGAGCATCTCCTCCTCGATCTGACAACACAACAACAACAACAACAAACTCAAACACTTCCTCCTCCGGTTCTCAGACGAGAAGATTTGAAAACAAATCTTTGTTTTTTTTTTACTATTAGGACAAATCAAACTTTTTTAAGAAAAAGCAATAGATGCAGCATGTGTGCGGCCTAGGGATGCTAATTATTAACTGTTTAACCGAATTTTAACCAATGAATGCTATCGGTTAAACGGTTAAAAGAAATATTAAAAATTAATTAAAAGCTGCGCAAAACTCAGAGGAGCGGCTCGTCACTTAAAGGAGAAAAGCTGGTCCACCTTAAGAGAGTCTGAGCCGCTGCTGCAGATACATGAAGTTGGGTTAAGTTAAGGAGTTAAAAAATAAATAAATCTAAATTATCATCCCTAGTGCGGCCCCTTAAAGACGGCCATTCCTACCCGTTGCTCCAGCAGCGCCCGGCGGATGGACACCCTCTGCTCCAGGTCCTTGACCTCCCGCTCGTGCTGGGTGTCGGTGTGGATCTTGATCTTGCTCTGGTAGGCGTTGAGCAGCTCCAGCTCCTGCTGCAGCTGCATCCTCAGCACCTGGTACTCCGCCTCCTGAGTCTCGTCAAGACGCAGCTGTGGGAACAAACGGGTCGAAAAACGTCAGCGTCGAGAGCTCAGCGACGATGTGAGCGCAGGAAGATGTGTCCTTAATCAGACGTGATGTTCAGACATCTTTTCTTCTTATAATTAGTTTATTTATTCATCGTTTCACTGAGGGACACGTTCACCACTACTGTCGGGTGTATCGGTGATAAATGTCTCACGTTTGTCTCTATAAAGATTGATGAGATTTTTCAGACTTTTAATCATTGGGTCTAGATCGGGGGTGTCAAACTCAATCACAGAGAGGGCCAAAATTAAAAACTGGGACTACATCGAGGTCCAAACAGGGTCGACATTTATTAAACAGGATAGGCAGGATATTGGATACAGTGCAAAAAGAAAACATATTTAGGTAGGCTACATTCTTCTATTATGCACATGAGCCAGAGCCAGATGTTTGGCATCTGTTCTTGGTTCATTAATGTTCGGGGTTAGGTTCTGTGCTGTGGAACCCCCCCCAAGATGGAGTGAAGCTGTGCATCAGTTAGACGACTCCTGTGTGGGTTTTTGTTCATCTTCATCACAGAGAAAAGCTGCTCACACAGGTGCTGTATGTGCTTCCAAAACATGCAGAGCATTTGAGCAGCATGTAGGCGGAGTTGAGGCTTCGTTTCGGGGATGAATCTTGGAAACTGTGCAGCGCCCACAGAGTAACACATTGAGTGCGTCTATCAGCTTCATTTGGATGTTCACAGGTGCTCTTAGTCTTTCCACGTCAACTGCAGACGGATCGCTGAGCAGTTCAAATTAAAATTTCTGAGCTGCAAAGTCGGCAAATCGCCGAGTGAGCTCTGTGCGCCGTTTATCAGCGAAATGCGCAAACTGACTACAGTGTGACCACTTTGTTTTGTGGTGGTTGCAGTCCGGTTTTTGGTGTGGTCACTCGTGTGTTGCTGCTGTTGTGTATTTAATCGTAGCACATTAGTTGTGTTGTGACCTGTTTGGGATGTGCTCACTCCACAGATCATTGGATCTTAAGAGTGGTGGCTGTGAGTACGCCCAGTTCATCAGGTCAGTTTGTGTTGCTGGTTTCCTTCATCCATCACAGTAACTTGTGTTTGTGGTTGGACGACCACATGGTGTCCATTTGGTGTTGTGGTGGTGGTGGTGGTTCACTTTTGTTGGATTCCTGATCCGTTTGGTTTGTGGCTGTGGCGCTCCACTTTAGTGTTGGTCACCTTTGTTACTGTTTTTGTGTTGGTCACCTGTGTTACTGTTTTTGTGTTGGTCACCTGTGTAACTGTTTTTGTGTTGGTCATCTGTGTTACTGTTTTTGTGTTGGTCACCTGTGTTACTGTTTTTGTGTTGGTCACCTGTGTTACTGTTTTTGTGTTGGTCATCTGTGTTACTGTTTTTGTGTTGGTCACCTGTGTTACTGTTTTTGTGTTGGTCACCTGTGTTACTGTTTTTGTGTTGGTCACCTGTGTTACTGTTTTTGTGTTGGTCATCTGTGTTACTGTTTTTGTGTTGGTCATCTGTGTTACTGTTTTTGTGTTGGTCATCTGTGTTACTGTTTTTGTGTTGGTCATCTGTGTTACTGTTTTTGTGTTGGTCATCTGTGTTACTGTTTTTGTGTTGGTCATCTGTGTTACTGTTTTTGTGTTGGTCACCTGTGTTACTGTTTTTGTGTTGGTCATCTGTGTTAATGTTTTTGTGTTGGTCATCTGTGTTAATGTTTTTGTGTTGGTCATCTGTGTTACTGTTTTTGTGTTGGTCAACTGTGTTAATGTTTTTGTGTTGGTCAACTGTGTTACTGTTTTTGTGTTGGTCAACTGTGTTAATGTTTTTGTGTTGGTCATCTGTGTTACTGTATTTGTGTTGGTCACCTGTGTTACTGTTTTTGTGTTGGTCACCTGTGTTACTGTTTTTGTGTTGGTCACCTGTGTTACTGTTTTTGTGTTGGTCACATGTGTTACTGTTTTTGTGTTGGTCACCTGTGTTACTGTTTTTGTGTTGGTCACCTGTGTTACTGTTTTTGTGTTGGTCATCTGTGTTAATGTTTTTGTGTTGGTCATCTGTGTTAATGTTTTTGTGTTGGTCATCTGTGTTACTGTTTTTGTGTTGGTCAACTGTGTTAATGTTTTTGTGTTGGTCAACTGTGTTACTGTTTTTGTGTTGGTCAACTGTGTTAATGTTTTTGTGTTGGTCATCTGTGTTACTGTATTTGTGTTGGTCACCTGTGTTACTGTTTTTGTGTTGGTCACCTGTGTTACTGTTTTTGTGTTGGTCACCTGTGTTACTGTTTTTGTGTTGGTCACATGTGTTACTGTTTTTGTGTTGGTCACCTGTGTTACTGTTTTTGTGTTGGTCACCTGTGTTACTGTTTTTGTGTTGGTAAACGCAGTGACTTTGTTTGGTTTTGTGGTGGTTTGTTTTTCACCTCATGGTGGTAGCCATTTTGTACCTTGTGGGAAGGGCACCCCTGATTTGGCTACTTGTGTTATCATTCTTAAACTCTATGGCAGCACCTTAGTTGGCCCTTTTGTGTGATAAGATCTTGTTTGTTCCACATTTGACTCAAGTTGACACCTTTTCGTCAGCAGTAGTCCCGATCTGTTGTGTGACTTAATTGCACATCATTTGCTTCATATTGACACTTGAAGAGGTTTCCTGTGTTGTTATTATGTTCCAGACTGTGCACTTTGGATTAGTCTACATGCTCAGGTAGTGAGGTGTTGAGTCTTGTGGACTGTGTACTCTTGATCGGTGTGTTTAGCTGTGTTTTACATTAACACACAGCTTTAAGTAACACTCGTTTTACTCAACGAGGTTGGGAAGGAAGTGCTTAAAAGCTCCTGTACCAGCAGCAGAAGGGAGAGGCTTCTGGTGTGGGAACCGCTGGTTCTGCTGCCTCTCAGCTTACGACTTTATATTGTTTTTTTTTTTTATATGTCTTTGTTAATAAATCCTATGGATGTTGAGAGTTTTAAAGATTTCTTTTGTGGTTGGTTTGGGTCAGTGTGTTGGAGTGTTGTTCGCCCGGCGTAACGACAGAGAATTTAAGTTGATTGTAGAATCGGTTCATGTCGCCTACACGTATTAAACGTCCCACTATACTGTTTGTCCTCTGCAGGTGATGAGCAGGTGATGGTGCGGTGGCTGTGTGGAGGTGGAGGTGCAGAAGGTGCGCGGGGATTCCTTGCCTTACTCACAGCCTGTGTGGACAGCATGTCGTTGATGGAGTGGTCGTACTGCTCGGCCAGGATGGCCAGCTTACGCGTTTGCTCCTCTTTGAGGCGTTTGAGGACGGCCTTGTGGTCGGATTTGGGAGTGCTCTCCAGCAGGTGGTTCCTCAGGGCTTTGTACTGACGAGTCTGGATCTTACACGTCTCCTGGAACTGACGCTTGATCTGCAGCTCTTTGGACTGAAATAACGTTTTAATAACAATCAGATACAGTTAAATAGTTTCTATACTAGACGATAAAACTACATTTTGTGATATTTTATTTATGAATCTGGACTGTGTTTCCAGGATATATCTATAATCTATCTCATTCTCAGTTCTGGTTCGGCCCCAGTCGCCCCCCCCCCCCAGGTCTCCTACGTACCTTGAGGCTCTTGGGCTGCTGCCGGACCTCCATGGCGTGTTTCTGTCGCAGCTCCTGCTCGCGGCGCTTGTTGTACTCCATCTGGTTGGTCAGTTCGGTCTGGTGCTGCGTTCGGATCAGGTCGGCCCGGGTCCGCTGCACCGAGCCGAGCTGCCTGAACTCCAGCTCCTGGGTGGACTCGTGGTGCCGCAGCAGCATGGCGCACTCCAGGTCCTTCTGGGTCTGCTTCTTGTTCAGGTCCTGGTGGAGGACCAGACGAGAGGGTCAGCGGACACACAGGAAGGAGAGAAGAAGAAGAAGGAGAAGAAGGAGAAGAAGGAGAAGAAGAAGAAGGAGAAGAGGAGGAGGAGGAAGAAGAAGGAGAAGAAGAAGGAGAAGAAGAGGAGGAGGAGGAAGAAGGAGAAGAAGAAGAAGAAGAAGAAGGAGAAGAGGAATAAGAAGAAGAAGGTGAAGAAGGAGAAGAAGGAGAAGGAGGAGGAGAAGAAGAAGAAGAAGAAGAAGAAGAAGAAGAAGAAGAAGAAGGAGAAGAAGGAGAAGAAGGAGAACAAAATGAAGAAGAAGGAGAACAAAATGAAGAAGAAGGAGAAGAAGAAGAAGAAGGAGAAGAAGGAGAAGAGGAAGAGGAGGAAGAAGAAGAAGAAGAAGAAGAAGAAGAAGAAGAAGAAGGAGAAGAAGAAGGAGAAGAAGAACAAGAAGGAGAAGGAGAAGAAGAAGAAGAAGAAGAAGAAGAAGAAGAAGAAGAAGAAGGAGAAGAAAATGAAGAAGAAGAAGAAGGAGAAGAAAATGAAGAAGAAGGAGAAGAAAATGAAGAAGAAGAAGAAGAAGAAGAAGAAGAAGAAGAAGAAGAAGAAGAAGGAGAAGAAAATGAAGAAGAAGAAGAAGAAAGGAAAACACAGGTCACCTCACACGTGTGTTACATTTTTGTTCTTACAAAGTATCACTGGGCGATTTGAGGAAAATATCAAATTTAAATCGTGATTATTTATTTATAAAGTAGAATTCATTCAGATTTACTTGTAATCAAGAGAGACGAAAAAAAGTGGTGAATCCCTTAGAAACAGTCATAAAGTCTGAATATGTGTCCATTCCTCAATTATTTATATTCCTTTAGTCCGTACGGGTTCACCGATCAAAAGAATCAAAACGTTTTTTCTAGGACTGTCAAACTTAATGCTATAATAACACGCTAACGCAAATTCGTTTTAACGCCACTAATTTCTTGAACGCATTAACACTTAAATTTTAGGTTCTGTTTTAAAGCCAGAATGTCGTGAAGGAGGTTAAATAACGCTGCAAACTGGCGTGGCCATTTTCAAAAGGGGTCACTTGACCTCTGACCTCCAGAGACTTGCACACTAACCGTGAAAAAGACAAGATTTAACACTAATCAACTACAGCTGAGTTAATCTACTGTCAACAGCTGTCAGCTTAACGTTTCACCTCCTACTAGGGATGGGCAATATATGGATATAATATTGATATCGTGATATGAGACAACACTACAGTATCGTCTCAATATCGCTGTCGAGGTATTTGATCAAAAACATTGTGATATTAGATTTCCTCCACATCTCCCCGGCCCTGAACACGGAGCCGAGCCGGTACCTCTCTGAGCAGATCCTGCTCCAGGTTGTGGCGAGCCAGCAGCATCTTCCTCTTGTACTGGCGACACTGCAGCTCGTAGTACTGCCTCTGCCTCCGCAGCAGGCTGGCCTCCTCCTCCGCCTGCATCTGCTGCAGACACTCCTTCTGACGGATCAGCCACTCCTGCTTCTCACGCTTCGGAGTCGACTGGTTCTCGTTCAGCTCCTGTTGAGTGACGGACGGAGAGGAAAAACAACAAGATCAGAACTATTGTTTTCCTGGTTGTGCACGTCTTCTTGTTTAAGTCTGAAGCAGGAGAGGGAATACATCTGTTTTACTTTTAGATAGATAGATAGATAGATAGATAGATAGATAGATAGATAGATAGATAGATAGAAACTTTATTGATCCCGAGGGAAATTCAAGTTTCCAGCATCACAGTTCCATAGTGCAAACATATTAGTAAAAACGTCACAGGTAAGTAGTACACATATTAGTAAAACGACACAAGTAGTAACAAGACACATGTAAGTAATACAGAGTATAAAACAAAATATGCAATGTGCAGAAGAACCGTTAAAAATGAATATAGTGCAGGGTAAAACAACTGAGATACAGGACTATTTAAAGAAAAAGTGAATGTAGTGCAGATGGTGATATGGTGCTGGATAATAAAATAAAATATAGGAGAAACAGATAATAAGAAATGTCAGATATGGAATATAATGCAGTATAAGAGCTGAGGTAGAGAAGTTTTTGTAGTGTGCAGAATTAAAGTTTTACCAATACTACAAAATAAAGATCAGAAGAAGGTCATGAGAACTGATTTTAAATATTATAGAATTTCTCATCTATATGAGCTCATCATGTTTTCAGTTGGTAAAACAACTCTGAATAGTTCTGATATCCTTCCAGTGGACATTTGAACCACACAGCAGGAGACAAAACCACATCCAGTGGACCGGAGGGGTAACTACCAGCGTTCTCTATAGATCTTTTAACTTTAATTCTGCACACTACAAAAACTTCTCTACCTCAGTTATTATCCTGCATTATATTCCATATCTGACATTTCTTAATATCTGTTTCTCCTATATTTTATTATCCAGCACTATATCACTTTCTGCACTACATTCACTTTTTCTTTAAATAGTCCTGCATCTCAGTTGTTAACCTGCACTATATTCATTTTTAACAGTTCTTCTTCACATTGCATATTTTGTTTTATACTCTGTATTACTTACATGTGTCTTGTTACTACTTGTGTCGTTTTACTAACATGTGTACTACTCACCTGTGATGTTTTTTACTAACATGTGTACTACTTACCTGTGACGTTTTTACTAATATGTTTGCACTATGGAACTGTGATGCTGGAAACTTGAATTTCCCTCGGGATCAATAAAGTTACTATCTATCTATCTATCTATCTATCTATCTATCTATCTATCTATCTATCTATCTATCTATATATCTAGCATTTGAACGTGTGTTCCCTCTGACCTCTTTCAGCTGATCCTTGCGCTGGCGGTACTGGCGTTTCTGGGACTCCAGTAAACTGGTCAGTTCTTTCTTCTGCTGGCCCAGAATGTGCTGCTGGAACTTCTTCTCTTCTGTCAGAGCCGCTTTGGTCTGCAGGAAAACACGGACAGAGGCTGAGGTAAGAGGTCGGCTTTCTGAATAAAACAGTAGTGTTGATACAGATATAAACGCGCTCTGGTCCTGTGACTGTTTCAGGTAAACTCACCTCTTTCTCCAGGATGGCCTGGTGCCTCTTGGACAGCTTGTCGGCCTCTCCGGAGAAGCTGTTCCTCTGGTTCTCCAGCTCTTTGTCCAGCTTCAGCTGGTGCTCGTCCATCTCCCCCTTCAGCTTGTTCTCCAGCCCCATCAGCTGCTTCTGGTGCTGCCGCCTCATACGCTTGTAGCCGGACATCTGCTCTCGCAGCGCCGAGCCCTGCTCGTGTTCCTGGATCTGACGGGTCACCTGGAGGAGGAGATGAACGGGTGAACACTGATTTCAGATGGCCAGTAATCAATCAATCAATCAATCAAACTTTATTTATATAGCACCTTTCAAACAAGCTAAATGCAATTCAAAGTGCTGTACAGACGATTGACAAAATGCAGAATGTTAAAAATGGACCTAGAGACCAATGCACACCAAAACAGACAACACAAAAGTTCCTCAGATATGAAAGCAACCAAAGATGGGCATCCAAAATAAGAAAAGATAAATAAAAAACAAGGAAATAACAATAAAAATAAATAAATAAATAAATAAAAACCGTGAAACTACACAAAGTAAGCAGATGGTATTAAACAATAAAATTCCAAAATAGTAAAAACAAAGGAGTAAAACAAACACCATATAGATGATGATAAATAAAATAAGTAAGGGGTTGTTCTCTTTTGTTATTACGCGGCTTTGTTGAATACTCAATTCTGATTGGTCAATCACGGAGTTCTACGGTCTGTTATTTCTTTATAACAGATTGAATTTCAGTTTTCCTCCTCTGTAACATCACAGCTGTGTAACTGGTAACAAAGAGAAACTAGAACACTAATAAAATACAAGATAAAATACGAGTCTTGAACTTTGACTGATTCAGAATTGCAGATGATGAGAATCTTGATTCGTTTAACGTCTGCCATGAAACCAAAGACGAATCTAATAATGTGTTAGAAAACAAAGCAAAAGCCAAATCTGTGTGCGCTGTCCGGGTTGACGGCACACGACGCCACACAACGAGCCTCAAGGAGCAGGAAGAAGACTCACCAAGGAGGCGGTTCGGATGGTGGCGAAGTGGTCACGGTTACGGTAGTAGGCTCGACGGCGTCCAGCTGAGGGAGCCTGTGGTTGGTCCATCTCTGGCTGGTAGGGGTCATCATAGATGTTATCCTGACCCTGAGGAGGAGGAGGAGGAGGAGGAGGAGGAGGAGGAGGAGGAGGAGGAGGAGGAGGAGGAGGAGGAGGAGGAGGAGGAGGAGGAGGAGGAGGAAGAGGAGGAGGAGGAGGAGGAGGAGGAGGAGGAGGAGAAGGAGGAGGAGGAGGAGGAAGAGGAGGAGGAGGAGGAGGAAGAGGAGGAGGAGGAGGAGGAGGAGGAGGAGGAGGAAGAGGAGGAGGAGAAGGAGGAGGAGGGGGAGGGGGAGGAGGAGGAGGAGGAGGAGGAGGGGGGAGAGGAGGGGAGGAGGAGGAGGAAGAGGAGGAGGAAGAGGAGGAGGAAGAGGAGGAGGAGGAAGAGGAGGAGGAGGAGGAGGAGGAGAAGAAGGAGGAAGAGGAGGAGGAGGAGGAGGAGGAAAAAGAAGAGGAGGAGGAAGAGGAGGAGGAGGAGGAGGAGAAGGAGAGGGAGGAGGAGGAGGAGGAGGAGGAGGAGGAGGAGAGAGGAGGAGGAGGAGGAGGAGAGGGAGGAGGAGGAGGAGGAGCGAGGAGCGAGGAGGAAGAGGAAGAGGAGGAGGAGGAGGAGGAGGAGGAGGAGGAGAGAGGAGGAGGAGGAGAGGGAGGAGGAGGAGCGGGGAGGAAGAGGTGGAGGAGGAGGAGGAAGAGGAGGAGGAAGAGGAGAGGGAGGAGGGGGAGGAGGAGGAGGGGGACAGGGAGGAGGAGGAGGAGGAGGAGGAGGAAGGAGGAAGAGGAGGAGGAGGAAGGAGGAAGGAGGAGGAGGAGGAGGAGGAGGAAGGAGGAGGAGGAGGAAGATGGTGAGGGAGGAGGAGGAGGAGGAAGAGGAGGAGGAGGAGGAAGAGGAGGAGGAGGAGGAGGAGGAGAAAGAGGAAGAGGAGGAGGAGGAGGAGGAGGAGGAGGAGGAGGAGGAGGAAGAGGAAGAGGAAGAGGAGGAGGAGGAGGAGGAGGAGGAGGAGGAGACGGGTTAGATCACACAGATCAGATCCAGTTCCACATATTTAGATCCAGGAGAACCTCTGGTCAGTTTACCGTGGGTCGGTGGATGATGGAGCTGTTGGAGGTGACGGTGTGCTCGCCCTCCTGCATCATGGCCATCTCACTGCTGCTGTCGTCGGAGGCGTCGGCCAGACTGTTGACCGAGCTGCTATGAGAACTGGCCGAGATGGACATACTGGGCACCGACTGGGAGCTCTCCATGCTGTTGACTGTGCCGGTCCGCAACAGGTACTGCTCCACCTCCTGATAACAAACACACACTGGATTCAGCTCCAAATAGATATTATTTTAGGTCAAAGTTCTTCAGTATCGTTGAGACTTAAATGTAGTTTAAAAATATAAAAACTTTACTAAAATCTGCGGCGCTCAGTCCGTCTCTGTGACCTCAGCCCTGACAGTTGTGCTACTATAATACATAAAGTTGGCGGTTTGTGGGTCGGGTTCGGGTGGTTGATTAACGCATATTTTTACATGTTGGGGCGGATCGGTGCTGGGTGCGACTGCACTGCATCATTAGCGCCGTCAGTCAGGAGAACTCGGACTAACAGCAAAGCTGCATTCTTCATCATTCAACCTGTGTTTTTCATCAGATGATGAGAAACGTTTGACTGAAATGAGAGAAATGTTCAATATAATCTGACGACTAAACAGGACTAGGATTAAATAAAAACTGAGAAAATGAAGAGAGAAAACATTTTGACTAAATTCAAATGACTTTTCAGCAGCTGGACTAAAACTATGAAGAATAAAAATGACTAAAATGCGACTAAAACTAAGAAGCATTTTCGTCTTAAGACTTAAACTAAATCTAAAATAGCAGCCAAATTAACACTGACTAGAACGCTAATATAATACAAGAATATAGTTAAATTTCTCAAGTTTATAACAAACCAGATTTCATGAAAATCAGTTCAGAATCAAGCGAGTTACAGTCGAGTTTGTAGAGAAGTCTGCATCTCTTAATACATATTGTATTTGTTTACTAGCGGATCTTGGTCGCCCAAATATGGAGGCACTCTGGAGCCTGGTTCAGATACAGAATAATATGGAAAATCAGACTTTTTTTCCTGTTGCACTGTTTAGTAAACTTATAGACACACATGAAGTATGTAAAAAATAAAAGTAAATGGCTACATAAATAAATAAAGTCAAAGAAACCATTTTCTTGCAGCTTATTCTTCTATTTTTAACTATTTTAATGTATTAAAATGTGTCATTTTAAGACTGACTTCATCTCCGCCCCGCCTCACCTCCTCATCCTCCCCTCCCTCGGACACGGGGCCGTTCTGCTGGGTCTCCTGGAACAGGATCTTTTTCATCTTGCGGTACTGCAGGTTGTCCAGCTCTCTCACTGCATCCTTGGTTCGTGCGATCAGGTCCATGATCACCGTCAGCGGACGCTCGCGGCACAAGAAGCGGTGCTACGGAAGGAAGGTACGGAGACGAGACATGAGCACGACTGCGATGCAGAGGAGGTTTACGTTTGGCGAGATGATGCCGGATCCGTTCTCACGTTCAGCAGCACGTCCGAGGTAGGCCGGTCCTGGGGAATCTTCTGTAGGCAGGAGTCAACGAAGTTGCGGAAGGAATCAGACCTGCAGAGGAATAGATAGATAGATAGATAGATAGATAGATAGATAGATAGATAGATAGATAGATAGATAGATAGATAGATACTTTATTGATCCCGAAGGACATTTAGGCATCCAGTAGCATAGACAACAAGTTCCAACACCAATACACCTTAAAAAAGATACAATCAAATAGAATAGAGTGAAATAAAAATAAAAATAAAAATAAAAATAAGATAACATAGGTAAGTACAGCAGTGAAGTGACAGTGTGCCAATGGTGCAAATAGTGCAAATAGTAGTGCAAATATGAAGAGTATATTAATATATAGCAGAGTATATTATAATGTATGATATAGTAGTGCAATGTAATAGTATAATATAATGCAGTGAATATGGGATAATGATAATTAATAATAAGTTCACAACAGGAAAAGAGGAAATCAAAAGCAGAGCAGCAGTGGTCCCTAATAATTAGAGTCCTTTAGGTCGTCTAACGAGAACAAACAGAGCTTATAATTAGTTATTTTATGTCCAACATGAAGAATTCACTTCAACGTTAAGATATCAAATATTAACTTAAATGTCTCATTAGGGCTGTCCTCAACTAAAGAAATTCTTAGTCAACTAATGCCGACCTTACACCAAACGACTTTTCAAGCGATTTCACTGTCACTCCCATTTGTACCACGATGGAGTGGAGAAGGAAAAAAGAACCACTGTCCCAAACGGGGCTACTTGCAAGCTAAAAAACTGAGATCAGAGGAGACAGAGAAAGGTCCTCACCAGTGGTTGGACTGAAGGATGGGGCTTTCATTCTGAGCGATGTGATATAAGGCACTCATAGCATTCATATTGAACAGGGGGGGCTTCCTCTCCGCTGTGGAAAGAGCACAATGTCAAAATAAATATATTCACGTCTGGATTCATCTGCTCATCTGAAAGAGCAAAGAGTCAGTCTTTAGGTTTTACCCAGCTCTATGGAGGTGATGCCCAGCGACCAGACGTCCACCTTTCCGTCATACTGGCCCTCATCCATCGCCAAGATCACCTCTGGAGCCATCCTAAACAATACACAACGCACAGCCGACGTCAACAATATCATAGTGATGAGGCATCTAATCTGCCTTCTTTTCAATGAGTCATAGAGGAGTGACATAAAAAAAAAAAAAATCTGTAAAAGAATAAAAAAAAAAAAAAAAAAGTGGAAATATAAAGAGGAATAAAAAAATAAATAAAAGAAAAAGTAAGTAAATAAAAACATGTGGAAATAGATATAGGGAAAAGCAAAAGCATTAGAATAAGGAAAAAATACAGGGATAAAAATAAATAAATGTCATACAAAAATAAATAAATTCAAAAAAATATTTAGAGAATTTATATTAAATAAATAAACAATATGTACACAAAAAATAAATGAACAATTAAATGAAAATACTTATTCTTTTATATTTTGTTATTTGTCTTTATATTTCCACATTTTTAATTGACTTATTTATTGTTTTATTCATTCCTGAATAAATGTAAATATCAGGGTTGTTTGCTCAGGCTGTATTAACAAGTCATATGCAGATAGAAACAAACCTTTTATCATCTTAAACAGACAGAATTGTAAATGAAAAAAATCTACAATTTAGTTGAACTGTAATTAAATGACTCATTTCACATTGTATTGAACTTCCATTGAACAACAACAAAAAAACATTACCTATGCCCCCCCCTCCAAAACAAAAGACTTGCCCCCAAAATAATTTACCTCTCAGGCCTCCATGCCACAGTTTATGTGCATTTCCCCCCAAAAAATAAGTTCACAATTAAATGAGTAATGAGATTTTTAAGTATTGCGATTCGATATTACGATTTATTGTGATTTTTGTTAACTTCTTTAACACTAGACCATGGGAGAAAAGTTGAATCATACACTTCTAGGGACTTTTACTTTGGAAAATCTCTAAATTTATCCAGTAAAAATGTTTGATTTTCAGCATGTATGTAGTCAGAGATGTCCGGTAGTCAAATATATCAGGATCATTGTCAGGAATTATTTATTACATTTGTTTCCCAGCAACCCAAAAATCAAAGAATAAAGACATTTCCCTCACAGATTAGTGGTATTTTCTTTTTAATTTATAAGGGACATGTAATGTTTTATACTTCTGGTGAATATAATCCAATCAATCTTATTTCCATAGATGTATTTTGTATATACAGTTCCCTTTGTTAACACTTTATTTTGAAAAGCGGACGTAGTCCCACGTGTCTACTTCCTCTAACTTCTCCAAGGTGGTCTCTAGCTCTCCCGTCAGCTCCGTTCTCTTTATCCATCCATGGTCAGCTCCATCGGGGCCGTTTCAATGCATTTAACAGAAATGTCAGTATATGGGTGCTCTACAGTTGTAGCGTCGGCCCATTTGACCACGGAGACGTGAGCGACGGCCGGCTGGACCGCACGTTACCGCGATACGATAACGTTTCCTGTCCGTGACAGAGTTAGCATGCAGCTTTAGCTGTGATGTCTAGCTCTGCTTTTCCTGCAATGTGTGAAACTCAAAGTGTTTCCATACGAGATACATAAGTGAATTTTCCCCTACTAGACACTTGTATTAGAAACTTTCACAATAATCCTTTTAAGAAAGTCGGATTTAAAGAACAACAAGAGGACAACTGACTGATGAACTGAGGAGGGAGGATGACCTAAACGTCTTTACATTTCAACCTGCCTTCTGGCTGATTGAGTAAATGTAGTCGGTGTAGAAGAAGACATCACTCACCAGTAGGGCGTCCCTACGAAGGAGTTGGCCGGAGCCACGATGGAAGCAGAACCAAAGTCCCCCAGTTTGACCTGACCGGGCTCCGTCAGCAGGATGTTTCCTGCTTTCACGTCCCTACAGACGATAATCACACGTTAGCGCCAGCAGATGCTACCAGGAGCATTTTTAAATGATGTCAAATTAACCCAGGGGGCCCAGCGGCCCCCTGGGGAACAAGCGATATATAAACATGTAATAAATTCAGTCATCATTACACATCATAGTGTACTGAAGAGGCTGGTAATCAATACCATGCTTTCAAATCAGTTAAACCTTCATCATTTGAGCTCAGGATACAACTCACATATCAGGTTATAAACGAGTCGTATTTAGACTCTCGGGATGTCATGACCTGTTTTTAAAAGACATTCTTGGACTGCTCGTCTCAACTTGTATTATGCTCATCATGTAAACTCCTACTAAACGCCTACTGTAGTTGTTAATCAGATGTTTTGTGTATTTATTTGTTTGATTGCTGCTGAATATATATATGAATATTTGTTTTTACTAATATTATCTATATAATGTATTTATTTGTGGAGGTATACGGGTTTGCAGGGTGGATTACAGATGTTCAAAAGTTACAAATGTTCTTAGAAATGTTTGAATTTCTGTTGCTTTTAAAACAGAAAATAATCTATAGATCTTAAAACTTGGAACATGTGGTAACTTGTATCTAAAACACAAACATTTCAACAGGATAATAAGTCCTCTTTGTTGGCTTTGTGAGGAGAGGTTACCTGTGAATCATGTTGTGAGAGTGAAGATACGCTAATCCCTGCAGTGCACCATGGGTAATAGCAGCTATTTCTATTTCCTGGAGCGGCTTTTTGTGAACTGCGAGGAAGAGAGGACACAAAGAGTCACAAACAAACAACAAGAGACTGATGAATAATTCTGTTTTAATAACTGATAGAAGTGTTAAACTGACCTTCGAGGAGGTCCGAGGCCGAGCCGAGGCAGTACTCCATCACCAGCTGAGACACAGAAACATGTTGCTTATTCATATTTATATTACAGCAATAAACAACACAGTTTTAGACACTGGTGGAACAAGTATTCACTTATTTTATAAAGTAGTAATACCAGTGTAGAAATACTCAGTTTTACTTCCTGCTTCGTCCAAAATCATATACTTTACACTACATACTCAATATGTGTACTATCGTTCAACATACTTTTGTGTGAATAATAAACAGTAGTATGGATCTTTTCAGACGCACTGAGCAGTAATTTACGTCGTCACTTCCCGAGAGCCTCCTTGCCGGCTGGAGACGTGTAACCATGGTAACCAGTGCCAACCTTTTTTAAATTCCATTATTTATTTAGGAATTAATTCATGTTTTTTTTTTTTAAATGATGTACTTATTGACTGTTTTATGGTGTTTTCGGAAAAATCCCTTTTAAATTTGAAGTATTTATTGATGGATTCATATTTCATTTGTTATATTTCCTTTTTTTTTATTGCCCCTTAAAATATCAAATAATTAATAATTTTATAGTGTATTCTATTTGTTCATAGATTAATTTGTAAACAAATGTATTAAATTAATAATTGTACAATTAGCTATTAATTAATGCTAATGCTATTAATGCTTTATTACTATTTCCGTGACACTTGTTGTCCTCCATACACTGAAACTATTTGTTGGTTAATCAATTAGTCAATCGATCAATTAATGGTTGAAGTTACTGATTGAGTAAATATTCTGTACATCATATTGGCGACGTGAGGATTTGCACTTTTTTTGTCTGTTTGTATCACTGTAAATTAAATATTTCTGTTAGTTGGAGAAAAGTTATTTAAAGATACTTTAAAGGAACTTGTGATGGAGATTTTTCACTATTTTCTAACGTTTGTTTTAGATCATTTTGTATTTAATTAGGGTCCTCATTAAAATGTGCATGTAGAGGAACGTACTGTATATTTTCCAAAGCTTACTGGACATTACAACTCTCCCACTGACGGCGCCATACGTACCCATGCCGTGTGCTCCTTCAGGTAACATCCTCGGTACTCGATGGTGTTCGGGTGGCGAAGTTTCTGCAGGAACTTCACCTCTTTAATGATGTCCTGCCATTTCTGCACATCAACACAAAACACTGCTCATCTCGTATCGTTCAGCACATCTTAGAGACAGGTTGTTATATCACTGGAGAGATATTTTAATCATTAATTACCAGACCTTTAATCAGGTTATTTTTCAAATATCTTTGTCAGAAAGTGCAGAAAAGTGGAAGATGATATCACCTAAAGACATCTGGAAGTATTTTATGAACTCATATTTTTCCACAACTCAGGGTTAATAGTTGTAGAATAATATGATGATATGAAGGTAGAATTTAAAAGACAGACATTATGAACATTTCATTGCCTGACTGAGAAACTCTAAATGATTTTCAGAGAGTGAGTAGTTAATATCTAAAAGGAAATTACATATTTCGTTCCAGATTATTACCTCGTTTGTCTGCTTGCCGCTGTACGACATTTTCTTAATGGCCACCACCTCATTGTTGCGCACATCTCGGGCCTGTTGGATCAGGAACACAGTTCGTCAGAACAGCAAACACTCGAGGAAACCGGTTACGCAGGTATTCAGATGACATGTTTAGAACCGTCATTTATTCAGGGACGCTTGACTGAAGGAACAACACCTCGTGCAACCACAGTCTATAAATAAAGTATATCTGATTCTTATTATTGAGTTATCGCACAGCCCGACTTGAAGCTACTTTGTGTGACTTATTTTTCCTGTAATGATCTCTTATATCATCCCTCTGCTCTGTGTCACTGTGATATCTTCTGTCTGAAGTCTTTGTCCTGCACATGCGTACATGTAAAAACGCAGATTAGAAACTTGTGTTCAAGAAACCGTCCGTCTCCAGGAGAAATCAGGTTTCTCTAATCCCTCCTGCCCTGATTATACAAACATTTACATTACGTTTAAGAAATCAGCGCGACTGTAACCCCGGTTACTGAATGTAAATGACCGGGATCAAAAGCACCATCATCTGTGAAGCCACGGCTCAGTACGATGACACCATCACAGCACAAACAATTACCTTTATTATGGGATTGTGTTTCAATTACTTTTAGCACTTCACAACAATGTAAATAAGACGCTTTACTCCTTAAAGTGCTGGTTTTTTTTTGTCTTCTCCATCAGTGTCATGGTGTTTTGTACTGATCAAAATTTGATGATTTTGCTTTATTACTGCTGTGGATAAACTACGTTATGTGAAAGTATTTATTGATTCCAGAGTAACGAGTGCAGGTTAATTTTAAGACCACTTGGTGGTGCCAAAAGATCGATCAGAGAGCGGAGAACAAAAGATGTACACGATGATCCATTTATCAACCAAACTACAGTATTTATTTCTGGGTAAAATACTCATATTTTCTCAAATCTATTCCAAGTGCTTAATCCTCCAAAAAAAAAGGGCTTAATCCTAAATCCCAAGTGAGGATGCCATCAGACACCAGACGAAGTGATGCTGCACTGAGATGACAACATCAAGTACTGCTGCAGACTGTAAACAACTAAATGATGCATTTGTGCTGTTTCTACCGAGAATAATCCTACAGAAAACAGCATTAAATATGGAGCCTGTTGGACAAAAAGAGGCTCTTTTAAGCCGACTGATGTTGTCAGCGGTCCTTTAAGGTCAGTCGTCTCCTCTGACTCACTCAGACTAAATGTACATTCAGTCTGAGCTCTGAGGAAATACAATATAAAGCAGCAGCACTCTCTAATGGCCTTTAAGCATCCTCTGAAAGTCACTCAGCGAGAACGCTGTGGAGGTGTTGCAGCTTGAAGAAGAGATTTTACAGGTAGAATGAGCAGCACAGCTTAGCTTTCCCACTGTTTTCATAATTAGGCGGGGACATTTTCACATTCACAGTTTCCTCATTAATGAATGCAGATAAGACAGAATTTCTGTCTTTCAGAAACCCACGCACAGTAACACCGGTTACAGCTCAGGCCTCCTGGGCTCAGTCTGCATTTCTTCTGAAGAAAATACATGAAAATCAGATAGAAGATATTATCAATTTGATTTTCTTCAACATAATCTCTCAGCTATGGGCTGCAGTTAACAATATGCTTTTCTCCAAATCGGATACTATCACGATATGTATGTATGTATTGTGATTTTTTAAGTAGTGAGATTCAATATTGTGATTTTTGTTAACTTCTTTAACTCTAGACCATGAAGGGAAGAAGTTGAATCAGACACTTCTAGGGACTTTTACTTCTCGAAATGAATCCAGTAAAAATGTTTGATTTTCAGCATGTATGTAGTCAGAGATGTCCTGAAGTCAAATATATCAGGATCATTGGCAGGAAGTATTTCTTTAATTTTTTCCAGCAACCCAAAGATCAAAGAATAAAGACATTTCCCTCACAGATTAGTGGCATTTTCTTTTTAATTTACAAGGGACATGTAATGTTTTATACTTCTGGTGAATATAATCCAATCAATCTTATTTCCATAGATGTATTTTGTATATACAGTTCCCTTTGTTAACACCTTATTTTGAAAAGCGGACGTAGTCCCACGTGTCTACTTCCTCTAACTTCTCCAAGGTGGTCTCTAGCTCTCCCGTCAGCTCCGTTCTCTTTATCCATCCATGGTCAGCTCCATCGGGGCCGTTTCAATAGATTTAACATAAATGTCAGTATATGGGTGCTCTACAGTTGTAGCGTCGGCCCATTTGACCACGGAGACGAGAGCGACGGCCAGCTCGACCGCAACGTTACCGCGATACGATAACGTTTCCTGTCCGTGACAGAGTTAGCATGCAGCTTTAGCCGTGATGTCTAGCTCTGCTTTTCCTGCAATGTGTGAAACCCAAAGTGTTTCCATCCTTTACTGGATGTGTAGTGTTTACCACGCTGGATTTAACATGTGAGGGTGCAGGTCGTATCCACGACGACCCTCCAACGTTTTATACTTTCTGAGGTTTGTTTTGGTTACTCAGACTACAACAATAAAAGCAGTAACTTCCTTCTAACTCCACATAGACTCAAATGAAGCAAATATATCGATTCTGGCGTTAAAACGTCTATTTCAAAATTGTAAAAAAAAAAAAATAATCGCGGTACATATGTGAATGGATTTTTGTATGCACTTTGGCAGCCTTTCTTGACATTTGTAGAAAAAGATAGAAGGAAAAGCTTCCAGCATGCTGCACATGAACTGCTCATCAGATAATCAAACAGCTTCAGAAACTCCGTCAATTTCTGTAACTTTACAAATCAGTCAATGTGACGTTCCCACCCACTTCACACACAGTGATCGGCCAGCTGTGTGGAAGTGAGCAGAGTACAACACCATGAGTGTCTTCCAGGACAGACTGTCTGAAAATGTGTTATCCCCGTTTATAAATTACATCACATTTCCCCTCTCAGAACACTTTTAAAAAACAAAAATCTCTCTGATTATCAGGCTACATCTCGCTCACACTGCAGAGACACAAAGGACCAAACAAACACAGAAGGACTTTACGTCACTACTCACAAAGTAAACGGCTCCGAAGCTGCCGTGACCGATCTCACGGAGGTCCGCGAACAGCTTCTCCGGGTCATCTTTGCAGAAGAGGTCTGCCACCTCGGGGTCTTTCAGATTGCCCGCCCGTGCACTCGAGGGCATGGCCAGGGCCTGGAGGACAGGGGAGAGCACAGGTGAGTACTGGGAGACGGCAGCGAGGAGGGGAAACACGCAGGTTAAAGGTCAAAACAAGGCGACACCATCCAGGCCTCAGTAGCAATACTGAAAAATAACATTTAGGCTACATCCACACTAATACGGGTTTCTTTTAAAACTAATCGAATTGAT
This sequence comes from Sebastolobus alascanus, assembly GCA_916701645.2. Classification (NCBI taxonomy): domain Eukaryota; kingdom Metazoa; phylum Chordata; class Actinopteri; order Perciformes; family Sebastidae; genus Sebastolobus; species Sebastolobus alascanus. The sequence goes on along the minus strand of CAKAOJ020000210.1, from coordinate 526,876 downwards.
GCAAAGCACTTGAATAATAGCTTCCCTCGTACGCTTGTAACTCGTTATCCACGTTGAAATTAACCGCTGGTGGTCGAGGCTGATGTTTCTTCTGGAAAAGTTTCACGTGATGGGGCGTGACCAATATAGGAAGGACACGTCATGACTGATAAGTCAAGAAGCGAACGTCATCGTTTTAAAAGGTCTTCGTGTCCGTCCAGACTAAAACACAACCCCGGAGTTTTGAAAACTAAAACGTGGTCAGCAGCGTTTTCAAACGTCTCAGTTTTAGGGGCTTGAAAACGCCGGAATAATGAGGACGCTAAGCGTTAACGTAGCAAAAGTTATACGTTTTAAAACAAAAACGTATTAGTGTGGATATAGACTGACTCAGACCTGGTTTTATATGTTAATCACCACTAAGGAGTTCCTATTATACAATTTTCTTCTCTCCTGGTTAGCCCAAATCTGTTTGTTTCAGCAGTCAAGCGATAGAAAAATCAGTAAGCAAAAATTTTTATAATTTACTTATCGCTTAAGATAAAGTACCAAACATTTCCTGGCACCAGAAATATGCAGATTTTTCACGTCGTAATTAATTTAATCTCTTCGACATTTTTGCTGGTCAGACAAAAGGAGAAATATAAAAGACATCTCATCATGCTTGAAAATATCAGCCTATTTTTATTTATGCGTTTACAGACATTTCTGAACCGTCATCAGAGAAATATGAATATCTTTTGACTGATGTATTGACAGACCCGGAGTCATTAGCAGGCTCCAATCCTGGGGTTTGATTTTCGCTGAAGGAACGACCCTTTGGTGTAAATTTGGATCACGGACTGTGTGCCCATTTTGTTCTTGAAGTGATGTGAAGCATCTGTTTTCCACTTCAGTTGGGCAGAAAACCATCTAATTAATGTGTTAAACATGCTGGAAAATGCATTCTTGTTCTCTAAATAGTGACCCATTTGCAAAGTCCCCTCATGTGCACCACAATCAGAGATGTTATCAGCCTCCCTGATGTTCACAATCTGTGGTGCATGCCTCAAAATATCTGGAATATTTCAGGAATTCCATGACTGGCTGTTTTTGGATAGAAAACGTGATAGAAAACAGTCTTTATCTCCCACAGTTGATCTATCTGGGACAGTAACCAGCTGACAAGTTGTGACATGAAGTCGAAGCTGGATGTTCAACTGTGAAGGTGAGAGTGAGAGTTACAAACAGAGAGTGCGACGGAGGAGTCATAATACTGAGAACGAGAGTGACATGAACGGCAGAGACAAAATGGCAGCTGGTTTTTCGCAAATTGCACTTCAACGTGAATGGATTTCAATTATTAACTGTTCAGTTTGGGCTGAAACGTGTGACGTCAAAAGCTTCCAAAATAACAACAATCAGCTTTTCTAATTCGTTAACTAACTGGTGACATTTAGTGTCTCTCTTAGAGTCATAAAGATGGACATTTTAAGAATGACAGATCTGTCAAAGGGAAGCTGATGCTACTGTTGTTACTGTTGCTAATGAACAGTTACAAATCAAAGCTTTAACACATTATGGGTCAAGACATTTGGTCAAGACACGCCTCACTCTTTTCCCCTCGGTTTGGTCGTTGTCTGTCCTCACACTCGTAGCCCAGCCGGGTAGCTAGAAGAAGAACAGCGCCATGCAACAGCGTCCAGATGTTGGGTTTGTTTACTTTTTCAGAGATCCTTTATTAATTTGTTTGAGAAGTGGACTCACTCGTGGGGGAAAAAAAATGAACTGAATTTCTATCTTTTTTTGTTTATTCTTAAATCTCTGAAAAGTGGTGTTTTTTTTTTTTATTGTTATCAAAATATAAAATTGTCATTTTAAATAAATATTTAATGGTCTAATGGTCTGTCACCATGTCAGTGAATTTAAACTACTGCTTGCAATCTGAGGGTATTTATAATGAGAGTGTGTGTGTGCGTGTACAGCCTCTGCTGTTTTCTTACAGTCATTGAGCTACTTGAGGAATAAAGTCTCATTATTTTACTTTTTTTTTTTTTTTTAACCGTGGTATCGAATTGGGTATCGAGAATCGTGGAAATTCACTGGTATTGGCATCGACTACTAGATTTCTGGTATCGTGACATCCCTACGTACTGGAGAGTAGCGTTTACAGTTTGTGAACTTCACGATAGTTGTGCAGAACAAAATAAGCATAGATAACAAAAGTAAAGTCCTTCGTTTTATGTCCATCGCCCTCCTCAAAGCCGCAAACCTTGCCTTCAAACGTCCGCTCCGTAGGGCTGATAACACTGATGGACACGCCGCTCGCAAATCGCTCGAATAATAGTCAAGGCAATTTTATTTGTATAGCCAAAAATCACAAATTTGCCTCAGGGGGCTTTACAATCTGTACAGGATACGACACCCTCTGTGCGACCCCCTCATTGGATAAGGAAAAACTTAACCAAAAAAAAATTTTAACAGGGGAAAAAAGAAGAAATGGAAGAAACCTCAGGAAGAGGAGGGATCCTTCTTCCAGGATGGACAGACGTGCAATAGATTAGATGCAATAATAGCTTCCCTCCTGCGCATGTGGGCAGTAGTAGCATTATAAAATGCAGAATTTAACTGCACATCAGCTGCTAGCATCGACAACAATGTCAACAACGCCTGTAATTTCTCATCCATGTTGAATTAACCACTGGTAGTCTGAAGTCTGCTGAAGTTGTTTATTTTCTTCCGAAAAAGGTTCACGTGATGAGACGAGACGAATCAGGGAAGGACAACTGATAAGACCCAATCAAGAAGCGAACGTGGGTGTCTGCGTCATCGTTTTTTTTTTTTTTTTTTTATAAAGGTCTCCATTTCCGCCCGTCCAGACTAAAACACAACCCTGGAGTTTTAAAACTAAAACGGGGTCGGCAGCGTTTTCAAACGTCTCCGTCTCAGGGGCTGGAAAACACTAGAGTAGTGTGGACGCTAGACATACACGTAGCAAAAGTTATACGTTTTAAAACAAAAACGAATTAGTGTGGATGTAGACTTAGATAATGTAAAGATAACATGCAGATTTTTCGACTGGTTGAAGAGTAGGTACAACTTTAGCAGGGCTGGGACGATTCACCTATCTCCCACTTCGATACTATCACCATACTTTGGTGCTGATTCGATATGTATTGTGATTTTTAAGTATTGCGATTTTGTTAACTATAGATGTTAACATTAGACCATGAAGGGAAAAGGTTGAATCATACACTTCTAGGGACGTTTACTTTGGAAAATCTCTAAATTAATCCAGTAAAAATGTTTGATTTTCAGCATGTATGTAGTCAGAGATGTCCTGAAGACTATTTTTTCCCCACCCCTAGTAAATATGAAGTGCGGTGTCGTTCTTTAAAAATAAATCAATAATAAACTGCCCACCAGTGGCACAAAAAGAAAAAACATTAATCTTTACATAAATTGAATTCCATGCATGCCACTGGTGTTGTCTCATGCATGTGAAGATCAGAGAGCAGCAGAAAGCCTGACTGACATCACCACAGTTCCTCACCATCCAACTCAAACCAAACATCGGTATAAATAAACCCATGAAGGAGCTTCAAATCAAATCATCTGACTAAATCAGCCCCCTGAATGTAATCTCAGCCTGCACACTGAGCCGCGGTTATTGACAAATGCAACATCATGTTATAATGGGGTTAATGTAGCTGCTCGTCTCTGAGTGTCAGCTGGAGTTCTGAGGAGAGCCGGCAACATAAGCAGGCCTCTGTGAGTCTGTGAATACATGAAAACACGCCCTCAGGCTCTCCGTTTAATGCAGCACCGCGAGGCCTGTTCCTTTTAAAGCACTAGTAAATCTGTGCTAGACGAGGAGACAGATTCCCGCCCCCCTCCGACCCAACATTTCTTCAAAACGCACTGAACCGATTTCCGATTGTATATCATGTGGCACTCAGTGGCCCGATGGTGTTCAATCCAAGGCGAGGAAGCAGACGCCTGCAGCTGCTGTCTAGTCAGGAGGAAAACAACCGACCTGATAAATGGGAGAGATGGAAATGTATAGAGCAACAACAGCAAGATTTCCAAATTAGAAGAAGACATGGGGCATACTAACTGCCTAAAGCCTAAACTGTGGTTCAGGCTAGACTGAAGATACTGGCATCATATGAAACTAGAAAACCTAAAGAATCCATCGCTACCAACCATGTCATACTAGCTTGTTGGGAAGCAGGTTAAATAACGCTCCAAATTTAGGCTAAATTTTGGCGAGGAAAAACTGTCGTGGCCATTTTCAAAGGGGTCCCTTGACCTCTGACCTCAAGATATGTGAATGAAAATGGGCTCTATGGGTACCCACGAGTCTCCCCTTTACAGACATGCACACTTTATGATAATCACATGCAGTTTCTTTTGAATGCAGTATAAATGTGTTATTTTCTCCTATTCTAAAATTGTGTGTGAATATTTCTCAATACGGGGGTCCCTAAACAGTCTTGAATTACATAAACTGGGTATCACTGTAAAGCTGAGACCCTTCTGGATCCAATGAGCCCAACTGTATTCATGTGTGATGATGTTAGTCCCCATAGGAGACATTTCATTGACTTTACTGTATAAAATGACCTGTGGTGAGCTCTAGGATAATCACAGCCTCATGAAACGTTACAGCCACAAACTAGAGACCTAGAGCATTCAGAGGATGGATGGATCAAACTAGAGACCTAGAGCATTCAGAGGATGGATGGATCAAACTAGAGACCTAGAGCATTCAGAGGATGGATGGATCAAACTAGAGACCTAGAGCATTCAGAGGATGGATGGATCAAACTAGAGACCTAGAGCATTCAGAGGATGGATGCCTTTCCTAGCTAGATTGACAATAAGGGGGTTTCTGAGCAGTTTACACAACACAAGTGCTCACCATCCAATCAACGAAAAAATGCAATTCTTGCCGAAATCTCCAAATGTCAAAAGTTTTATATCCCAAATCCCAGCATGTCTTTTTTTATGGTGTTCCTCAAGGTCTTGGTGTCTTAATGTGGTATTTTGGAGGGATTATTGATCATTTTTATCAATTCTCCAGCGGTAAAAAAATGGTTAAATTTAGCATTAAATCTGTGTAACAAATGGTATCAACCCAAAAATTGCTGCAACAACTTATGAGACATAATAGAGCATGGGGATGGACATCAGATACTTCTATCATCATGCTCTAAATCCTTATACACTTTTACAATTTATTTTAAATAATTAATTATTTCTGATTAATGACTAGAACAACCTGACACACAGTGCTGAGCACCATCTCAAATGAATCTTCAGTTTCCAGCTTTCAGATGATGTACACCACTTCTATGTGACCTCTGCTGTTGACCTGCTATCTCCCCCTAAAGACCCCCTGGACCCCCCTAAAGACCCCCTGGACCCCCCTTAAGAACCCTGTACCCCTCTAAAAAAGATGGGTCTATTGTGGGTCTTAGAGGGTTAAGAGTCCCAATGTTGTGGTATTCATGACTAAGTGGAAATTTTCTGAAAACCCACGGCCACGTTCAATGATCGAGACTGAAAAGTGCGCCGAGGTTTGTTACTGTCCATTTTCCTCAGCTTCATGTTGAAGTGCAAAAACCACCAAATCATTCGCCATTTTTGAGCTGAGAAGACGTCTTGTGGGATCTATTTTTGTCATTTTCCGAGGAACAAGGCCGCTCTCACAAGTTTAAGCACACAGCGCTTGGGAAGCAAGTTTCCTCAACATCCTATGTGGAAAAAACAAACTCACACATTTAAGTTAAAATTGAAGCCAGCATAAGACGCTAAAAAAAATAGGGAAAGGAAAAGGGAAACACAGCTTCAGACGGTTCTTTTTAAACATAACGAGTGACGTGAAATTTGGTGTGTCAGTGGTGCCGAATGACCAAGATCACATGGTTGAACTCAACCCTGGCCTGGAAGCAGTTTTGTTTAACAGAAGCTCCTTGTTGTGAATGCGTGTGTGACATTCACACAAAGTGGGTATACAATCATTTTAGCACCAACATCCTTCACAAACTAAATTGAGGTAATTTCTCTTTTTTTAAAAAACATGGTTGGATGACAGGCAATGAGGTATCATTCATTTCCACTAGGCGTGGTCCAAACTTTTAAGAAAAGTTCATACTATAGCATGAACACTGAAATATCCACAAACTGTACCACTAATGACAGTGAATACATGTAAACTGTAACTGTAATACTGCTAATTGCACGCTACTCGTGGCTTACAAAGTGAGAGCTGAATACTTTCCCGTGATTCAATCTCCCAAAGCAGACATCGTATTTACATAAAACTGGATCTTACCAAAGTTGTTTAGCAGGAAGTAAGATGTGTGGTTGGTAGGTTGCTAGTTTTATTAACGTGATGACAGTTGATGAGGACAAAGCTAACTCTAGCTAATGTTAATCTTACTGAGTTTTCCCACAGGTGAAATCAGCTAAAACCACAGGACACTGTTTGATAAGATTTGTACTAAAAACTCACAGGAAGTTGCTTTTTGTTGCTGAATTCTCGCTGATTTGTGTTTCTTTACAGCAGTTGTGGAGAGTAACTAAATACATTTATTCAAATACTGTACTTAAATACAAATTTTAGGTACTTGTAATTTACTCAAGTGTTTGTTTTTCAGGCCACTTTTTACATCTACTCCACATCTCAGAGGGAAATATTGTACTTTTTACTGCAATACGTTTATTTGATAACTTTAGTTACTTCACAAATTAAGATTTTTGCAAACAAAACATATGAATTGCTTATAAAACTATTTTGATAAGCATCGTGTAAAAACACCTTATGGTTCCAGCTTAACATATGTGAAGATTTGCTGTCTTTCCTTGTAATAATGTTAATGTATTAGTAATAATGTTGAGGTTTGGACTAAACGAACATTGTGAAGGTGTCACTTTGGGCTCTGGGTCACCGTGACGCCATTTCTCACAATTTTTAGAAACCAAACAATCAATCGATTGACGGTGAAAATAATCAGCAGATTAATCCGGAATGAAAATAATCATTAGTAAATAGTAAAGTCCTGCTTTTACATTATTGCAGGAGTAATAATAATCTAAAGATAGAATATATAATAGTACAGTAATCACAGTTATAATACTTTAACTATATTTTACTGATTATACTTACATACTTTTACTGAAGGGACATTTTCAATGCAGGACTTTTACTGTAACAGTATTTTTAAAGTGTGGTATTAGTACTTTTACTGTCACAGTATTTTTACAGTGTGGTATTAGTACTTTTACTGTCACAGTATTTTTAAAGTGTGTTATTAGTACTTTTACTGTCACAGTATTTTTACAGTGTGGTATAAGTACTTTTACTGTCACAGTATTTTTACAGTGTGTTATTAGTACTTTTACTGTCACAGTATTTTTACAGTGTGGTATTAGTACTTTTACTGTAATAGTATTTTTACAGTGTGGTATTAGTACCTTTTATGTAATAGTATTTTCACAGTGTGGTATTAGTACCTTTTATGTAATAGTATTCTCACAGTGTGGTATTAGTACCTTTTATGTAATAGTATTTTCACAGTGTGGTATTAGTACTTTTACTGTAATAGTATTTTAACAGTGTGGTATTAGTACTTTAACTGTAACAGTATTTTTCCCGGACCCAAGTTTGAAAACCCCTGGGATAGCTAACTAGGTTAGCTAGCTAGCATTGCGGCGAGCTAACGCTAACTGAATGTAGCATTGCGGCTAACGCTAACTGAATGTAGCATTGCGGCTAACGCTAACTGAATGTAGCATTGCGGCTAACGCTAACTGAATGTAACATTGCGGCTAACGCTAACTGAATGTAGCATTGCGGCTAACGCTAACTGAATGTAGCATTGCGGCTAACGCTAACTGAATGTAGCATTGCGGCTAACGCTAACTGAATGTAACATTGCGTCTAACGCTAACTGAATGTAGCATTGCGGCTAACGCTAACTGAATGTAGCATTGCGGCTAACGCTAACTGAATGTAGCATTGCGGCTAACTCTAACTGAATGTAGCATTGCGGCTAACGCTAACTGAAAGTAGCATTGCGGCTAACGCTAACTGAATGTAGCATTGCGGCTAACACTAGCTGAATGTAGCATTACTCACCGCGGCTTATTGTGGTTCCGCTTCGGAACGAAAAACAAAGTGTTAGCAGCCCAGCTACCGAGCCTCTGTCCTCATAGCCCGGGTCTCCTCTCTCGGCGGATCAACACCACGTTCGGTCCATTTCCACCGAAGTCCCGACAGTTAAATTAATCAACGGTTTAGCTGCTCTCCGGTTGTTTCTCTCTCTTCCGCTGCTAGCCTTTAGCTAATTGGCTAGCTTAGCTTCTTTAGCTCGGGAGCTATCGTTAACATTAGCGGTTCCGCGGGGTGTGGCTGATGTTTCTCCGCGGCGTCCTGCTTCCAAACATGCTGTCCCGGTACACCGGACCCTCTTTTAAAACATACACTCTTTAAATCTGACTTATTATCTGCGCCCCATCCAGAGGTTGGGCTTGTTCCCTACACCGTTTTTTGTTCTTTGCTAAATACAAGATGGCACAGACTGTCGGGGCGGGACTCAAAGCGCTGACCGGAAGCTGGTGTGTTACATTTCCGGTGAGGTTTCCGCTTCACAAATAAAAGGGGTATAAATAAATCGACCTAGATAATAATAATCTAGTACAAAGGCTCGAAGGCTTGATTTAATGGTTTTTTTTTTTTTTTTTTTACAAGACTCCGTATATGTTGGTCACATTTTACACATTTCAGATCAGTACTCTGATCTCCTTGAATAAAAGTAGTAAAACTTTACCAGTGTGTCACAAATGAATAAATACTTTACCTGAGTATCCATGAATGTATAAAAGGATTTACTGTCAAATCTGTTAAAATAATTAAAATTATTATTATTGTAATTAATTGATCAGCTGATATTGAGGTAAAAATACTAAACATTTTTAAGGCTCATTTTATTGTTTTCCTCTTGTAAAATGAATACCTGCAACCTGTGTTGAGAATTAGTCGTCATTATATGACAATTTATCAATTCAATTGTTAACTGACATATAAATTAAAAGATCAGTTCCAGTCATCAGATAAATGTCTTCAAGGATCAAAGGATCTAATGTTTTTTTATTCTTTATTTTATTTATGCACATCTCAAGACAAATTAGACGATAAAACCAATGTGCAAATTATTGCCTCAAAACAAACCAACTCTCTAAACAAGATTTAGCTGAGGCTAGTTTATGTTTTCCTGTTTTCTATTAAATAAGTGAGACGTTTTCTAGCATCCTGTTTCAGATTTCTTAACTGTCCACAGTAAAGCTGGGAATTATTTTTTATTTTATTTATTTTTTTTATGTCTGGTCAGCACTGTCATTACTGACCTACATTAAACTTTGTATTTTTTATTTATTTATAAAAAAAAAGCAGAGTTTCTAAAGTAAAATCTAGGTATTTAAAATCCTATATTCCTTTATAAAATGTGTCAGACAGGCTCTGAGGTAATCTGTTAAAGTTGAAGTGAAATTGTGACATGTAGTGGTATTTTTGTGTACTACACTGCTTTATTTTTTTAATTTCATACACATCCATTCATATTAACAAGTCAAGATGTTCATAACTAACTTGAGCGTAAAAGCAGGGAGTATTTATGAGAGAAAGTGATTGGTCAGAATTTAAATGTGCATTTATGATTTTTTATTCTGATATTGAATTGTACAGTTTTCTTTGGATCTCTTACCGTTTCCTTCTGGAGTATTTCAGCACTGCGTTTGTTCCCATGAAGGAATCAGCTTTAAGTCAATCTATTTAAACATCATTGTGCTTCAACTGCTGCTCAACAATTTCCCTCAGGATGAACAAAGCTCCATATGATCTCAGAAACATTTAATTTTGTAATTTAAATAATTCTATATTAAGTGAGATATAAACCAGAAAAATTAAACCAAAACAAGCAGAAAATTATATTTATGTTTCATCTTTATTCCATTAAGATAGCACCTATTACCCAAAAGCTCATAAATACAATGGTGATTAAAAACATATGAAGAAGAGGTATAAGGTCACATTTGTATTTCAAACAGTCCCAGTGATAACAGAGTCCATATGAGGGGAGCATTTTAGTCCACCTCCTCAATGGTGGGCCCCTGGGAGCCGCCTCGTGCCTGCTCTCCGCAGCTGCCTGCAGGCTTTCCTCCCTGGTACAAGCTGCTGATGATGGGGCTACACACTTTCTCCAGCTCTTTCTGCTGGTGTTGGTACTCCTCTTTATCAGCCTGCTGGTTGCTCTCCAGCCATGCGATGGTCTCGTCACACTTCTCAATCACCTTCTTCTCGTCCTCGGCACTGATTTTGCCCTTCAGGTTCTCGTCCTGCACGCTGCTCTTCATGTTGAAGGCGTAGGACTCCAGGGAGTTCTTGGCAGAGACTTTGTCCCTCTGAAGGTCGTCCTCAGTTTTGTATTTGTCGGCGTCCTGCACCATCCTCTCGATCTCCTCTTTGCTCAGTCGGCCCTTATCGTTGGTGATGGTGATCTTTTTCTCTTTGCCGGTGCTTTTGTCCACCGCAGACACGTTCAAAATGCAGTTGGCGTCCACGTCGAAGGTGACCTCGATCTGCGGGACACCTCGTGGAGCGGGAGGGAGTCCCGTCAGCTCAAACTTGCCCAGCAGGTTGTTGTCCTTGGTCATGGCTCGTTCCCCTTCGTAGACCTGGATGAGGACCCCGGGCTGGTTGTCGGAGTAGGTGGTGAACACCTGGGTTTGTTTAGTGGGGATGGTGGTGTTACGTTTTATCAGGGACGTCATGACTCCTCCGGCGGTCTCGATACCCAGGGACAGAGGCGCCACGTCCAGCAGCAGCACGTCCTGAACGTTGCCCGAGGTATCGCCTGTGAGAATGGCGGCCTGGACGGCGGCGCCGTAAGCCACCGCCTCGTCTGGGTTGATGCTCTTGTTCAGCTCCCGGCCGTTGAAGAGATCCTGCAGGAGTTTCTGGATTTTAGGGATGCGGGTGGAGCCTCCGACCAGGACGATGTCGTGGATCTGTGCCTTGTCCATTCTGGCGTCCCTCAGGGATTTCTCCACCGGCTCTAATGTTCCTCTGAACAGGTCGGAGCACAGCTCCTCAAAGCGAGCCCTGGTGATGGAGGTGTAGAAGTCGGTGCCCTCAAACAGAGAGTCGATCTCGATGCTGGCCTGGGAGCTGGAGGACAGCGTCCTCTTGGCCCTCTCACAAGCTGTGCGCAGCCTCCTCAATGCTCTCTTGTTCTGGCTGATGTCCTTCTTGTGTTTCCTCTTGAACTCCTCCATAAAGTGGTTGACCAAGCGGCTGTCAAAGTCTTCTCCACCCAGGTGAGTGTCTCCAGCCGTGGCTTTGACCTCAAAGATACCGTCTTCAATGGTCAGGATGGACACGTCGAAGGTGCCTCCGCCCAGGTCAAAGATCAGGACGTTACGTTCTTCTGACTTGCTTCTGTCCAGACCGTACGCGATGGCGGCTGCCGTCGGCTCGTTGATGATCCTCAGGACGTGCAGTCCTGCGATGACGCCTGCGTCTTTAGTCGCCTGTCTCTGGGAATCGTTGAAGTACGCCGGGACTGTGATGACAGCTTTGGACACCTTTTGTCCCAGGTAGGCCTCAGCAATCTCCTTCATCTTCACCAGGACCATGGAGGAAATCTCCTCAGGGTTGAAGGCTTTCTCCTCCCCTTTGTGCTCCACTTGAATTTTGGGCTTCCCTCCGTCTCCGATCACCTTGAAGGGCCAGTGCTTCATGTCCGCCTGCACCACCGCGTCATCGATCTTTCTTCCAATCAGTCTCTTGGCATCGAACACGGTGTTGCTGGGGTTCAAAGCCACCTGGTTCTTGGCTGCGTCTCCGATCAGCCTCTCTGTGTCAGTGAACGCCACATAGCTGGGGGTCGTCCTGTTGCCCTGGTCGTTGGCGATGATTTCTACTTTTCCGTGCTGGAAAACCCCGACACAGGAGTAGGTGGTGCCCAGGTCGATGCCGATCGCTACACTGTTAGCTGCAGACATCTTGGCTGTTTTTAATTTGTGTCCTAAAGATGCAGAGACAAAAATTAGAAAAATAAATACCTACTACTGCAACTTTTATTATGTTAAGAAGGAATCAATAAAATCTAGCACATCCTAAATTATCTATTTTACTTCTTTTAAATAATTAATTTACTCTTATTTTTATGATGTGTAAAAGTGAATAAAAAAATATGTCACTGAAAATGATAAACTTGCAAAATTGTTATCGATGGCCTACGTCTCATTGTCAAACAACTGGGTAATTATTTCAATGCCGAAATGTAAAGAAGTCGTCAATGATTTTGTATAAATAACTCAGTTAGTTTGACACGACTTTACATTAAAGCTGCAGTATGCGATATTGGCGCAAATATGATTTAAAAACGCTATTTTTAGAAAACGGCTGCTATATGGTGACAGTAGTACATGTCTATGAGAGCCGGCTGTCAATCACTCGCGAACTCCGACTCCGAAACTAGGCAGCGCTGATCAGATATGAATCAATATTCTGTTACTGTAATGACTATTTCTCTCCTCAGATGTTCTCAGAATCATCTTGTAGTTACTGTTTAGCTGTAAAATCAGAAAGTTTGTGACCCGGCAGCCATTTTAAAATCTCTTGAAGGAAGCCAAGTTCTGGTCACATGACCGGAGCACAGCCAATAGGAACGCTCTGAAAAAAGAGACATGAGGAGGAGCAGAAGTCTAGTTTTCTCTCAGAACACTTGAATTACAATATGCTGAAAGGTTATTATGGCCAAATTATGCCAAAAAAGTGTTGCATACTGCCACTTTAATGCCTATTTCTCTCCTCAAATGTTTTCAGAATCATCTTGTAGTGCACGGTTTAGCTGTAAAATGAGAAAGTTTGTGACCCGGCAGCCATGTTGAGATCTCTTGGGGAAATACCAAGCACCGCCCACTAGCCGGACCACAGCCAATAGGAACGCTCTCTCTCTCTGAAATGACCTGTGATTGGTCACAAGGCTAGATTTTCTCTAAAGCCGGAAAACAGAAACACGAGGAGGAGCAGAAGTCAATTTTCCCTCAGAACACTTGAATTACAATATGCTGAAAGGTCATTATGGGACTTTTGCCAAATTATGCCCAAAAAGTGTTGCCTACTGCCACTTTAATGATTTTGTATAAATAACTAAAAGTTAGTTAACAGGACTGTACATTAATTTACTACCAATTCAGCCTAAAGTTGACAGTTATTCAGATGGAGTTTGGTGGAAAGGTCACTCACCATGAGGAAACTCCACGTGGCTGTATTTAAGACGACGGTTAATTATAAAAAAAACCCACGTTATTACACAGCCGATATGTAAAACTCACATTTAAAGTCTAGAAGAAACCGGAACCGGTGTACTTACTGTAGTTAAAAGATGATAATCTGGAGAATTGGAGGTTTCTGCTCCGGTGTCTGGTTCCTCTCGTCAGCGATGCCGGTAACTTCAACCGCTTCAACGTTTTATACTCTCCTCGCTGCCTTCTGGTCTCTTCTCGAACATTCTATTGACTTTTTGGTCCAATCACAGAGCTACGCGTCAGGCTATGCGTCATGCTCTGCGTGATGACGTAACGCCGGAAGTGTAGCAAGAAGTTTCTCCACGCTTCTGTTCTCATTGAGAAACTAGTAGAGCAAAGTCTGCTTTGTTTTAAACACAATAAAATACAGTAAATCCAAGTCCAAATCCAGCGAGACCGACTGAGTAAATATACACAGACTGAACAGAGAAAACAATCTAGCAAATATGTGAAACACATTCAAATAAATTAATACACAAATCAGCCCAAATAAATCATTGTTTTAACGCCAATGCTCCCAATATTCCACTTAAATGTACAATCCTGTTTTGATTAACAAGATTACTTCAATGCCGAAGTGTTGAGAAGACGTTAATGATTAATTCTAATAAGTAAGATGTGTTTCACAAGACGTTACATTTATCAGACATCCCAAAAAATCTAAAATTGAGAGTTTTTCAGGTGGAGTATTGGTGAAAGTTAGTTTACGTATGAGAAAACCCCCTGTAGTGGCATTTTATCCAACATTAAATAAGATAGTCTACTCTTAAAAAAAAAAAAAATATGACTTGATAAATAAATAAACACTGTATGTCATTAAATGTAGCAAAAATAATATTTAAAATAAATGTAGCCATTAATTAATTGATTAAAAAAAATCTGTTTTAATTTGCTTCTTTATTTATTTATATTTGTATTAATTCCCTTATTTATTTACTCCTCCGTTTAATTTTCCCTTTTATTTATCTATGTTTTCATTATTTACTAATTTATAAATATATTTTTGCATTTTCTTTTATTTTATTTTTTTTACATTTAATTTAATATTACAAATCACATAAGACAACAATTTAGTACTCTTTTAATTATGATAAATTAAGAGGCACGAATGCTTATAGGCCTGTGCTTCAGAAGTAAATTTTTTAATTATTTACATATTGCTGTAATTTTTTAGTTACATTTTAGTCTTAGTCATTTAGTCCTAGTCATTCTACTCTGTTTATTGTCAATACTGTATATATTGTTCCTATTTTTTTCCCATACCCACTGTCACCTCTGGAATGTGTTGCACTCTCTCTGGCTGGATCCCCCCACCTCCAGGTTGTCCTCATTTACAGCCCCCCCAAAGCCTCCACTACATTCATGTCCGAGCTATCTGAGCTACTCACCTCTGTCTGCTCCAGGTCTCCATCTACACTCCTCACTGGAGATTTCAACATTCATGTGGACTCCCCCAACTGCACGTTTGCCTCTGGCTTCCTCTCACTACTGGACTGCTTTCATATCACACAGCATGTCCAAGGTCTCACCCACACCAAAGGTCACACATTGGACCTGGTATACTCCACTGGCACAACTCCTTCACACCTTGCAGTACCGCACATCCTGCTCCATGGTTCACTCCTGAACTCCGCTCCATGAAGGCCTCCGGTCGTCGACTGGAGAGGCTCTACAGACGATCCGGCCTCACCGTCCACCACACCCCTGGCCCAGCACTATCTTTCCCCTCAAGTAGCTAAACTAGTCTCTAATACCCTTTTCACATCAATGACCACCTCCTTATTTCAATTCAAACCAAGCCAGTCAACCCTCGTTGAACCCTGGTCAGGACAATTCAGATATGACCTGGGTCACAACCGGGAGCAATGAATACCAATTAGCTCATGTGTTAGAAATGGGCGGGGGGTTTCACCTCTGGAGGATTATAGAGAGGAGATGATAGTGGCATCATCAATTTGAGCAAAAATATAAAATGTCACAGAATGATGCATGTTTTTGGGATACAGTGTAAATATAGTACACACAGCATGTTTAGCTTTATAACATGTTTAACTATGTTGTATGAATGGAGCTGTAATGTTTGCAAAAACAAACAGACAACATACAGATTTACAGCATCTATTCATCAACATGAACCTTTTTTCCTCTGTTCATCTACAGTACCATTTTATCATATATTAGACTACATTGTGTTATCTAATATAATAATAGGCAACATTTACAAAAGGATTAGACACTTCTGAAGACTGAAATATATATTTCACTCGCTCCACCATCCCTGTAAATATTTGCTTCATATAGTAGACCTACTAAAATGTTTCAGCTGGACATGTGGCATCTGTTGGATAATAAGAGCTTGTCCAAATATAATAAAATGAGACTGTATTTCATTTAGTTTGAACAGGCGACAGATGGATCTCTTAGCAGGTGTATTTTGAAAGATAAAAAGTTCAAAAAGGTAACGTTGCAAATAGAAGATGTGTAAAAACGCTTTAAAAACAGATGTGCGTACAGCTGGCGATACCGTGAGGTGATCGCCTTATTATTAACACGGTGTGTTTCTGTGTAACGTATCGATGGATGTCTCTCATTCAGCAGCCTTGTCATGTTTGTTTAACGTTACACTACATTGTCTCTCACCGTCCCGTCATCTACCGCTTTTTTCTTCCTTGCCGCGGACGGTCAGGAGCGTCGCACCTCGATGTCTCCTAATCGCAGCTGATTCTGGCCACATCTCCATCCTCATCCTCCTTGACCTCTCTGCAGCTTTGGACACAGTCTACCACTCCATCCTCCTCAACCGCCTATCTGACCACCTAGGACTCACCGGAACAGCTCTCTTTTGTGCACCAAATATCTGGAACAAGCTCCCAGAACCCTGCAGGACCGCTCCAACTCTTAGTTCTTTTGAATGAAAGCTTAAAACTTTCCTGTTTGCTGCTGCCTTTTGTTAAACCAAATAATTATCTTATACTACATTATAACCTTTACTCTTGTGTGTTATACTCTATTTTAGCTTCTAGCTTGTTTTTATTTTCTAATCTTTAACGTTTTTATGTTTTATGGTTTTATGTTCTTTTGCACTTTGTCTTAATGTTCTTGAATGTTTGTGTAAAGCACTTTGAATTGTCCTGTTGCTGAAATGTGCTCTACAAATAAAGCTGCCTTGCCTTTTACAGTTATGTGGTTTATGATCAAGCCGGGTTCAAAGTAAGTACTTCAACAACAATTCAACGCTCGCGGCCCCATAAAGTTGTGGATCCGGCCCTGCTGGCTGCCGTGGTAGAAGAAGAAGGGCGTGTGTGGAAGGGTTACGTGAGGTGTGACAGCAGCACAATGCACCTGACAGGAGGTTAGAGTCACACCTTCCTGCTTCAGCCTGGTCAACACCTGCACTGATTACAGGACGCAGTCACCAGATGGACATCATGGAGGTGAAGCGGTTAGTTTATAGTGTCGTGCTCCTAGTTTTAACAGCTACAGGTGAGTGCCCGTAAATACTGTCTCAGTACCTGTGTATTAGATATCTGTATTTATAATGGAAGGAAAAATAAATAGAATAAACTGTTTTATTTCTGTGTAATTATCCACTTTTCAGACACTTTATATTTATTCTCTCTCTCTCTCTCTCTCTCTCTCTCTCTCTCTCTCTCTCTCTCTCTCTCTCTCTCTCTCTCTCTCTCTCTCTCTCTCTCTCTCTCTCTCTCTCTCTCTCTCTCTCTCTCTCTCTCTCTCTCTCTCTCTCTCTCTCTCTCTCTCTCTATATATATATATGTATCAGAATGTATTTACTGGAGGTTTTCCTGTATGTTATACCCGCTGGTCATATTACAGAGCTGAGGAACAAACTGCTTTAACTTTCACTTTTAACATCAGACATAAAGTACAACATTTGTATCTCATCAGTCCGAAATGTCAAACACTCACCTGCTGCCAGAGGTGAGGTTAAGAGATAAGAGACAGGATCTGATAGAAAACATGATTCACTCAACATGAAAATCCAGAAGAGCCAGTTTGAGGCTGTGTTGACTGTTCACACAGAGAGTCCGGCTGATTCACTGGACTGATTGTAGACGTGGTTTCACTTCTTATTTGGTTAACAAATCAATCTGTCTCTTTTGTTTTGGTCAATAATAATTACAACTGAACAAGGTGACTAAACAAATCAGAAATGAATGAATGAATACATTTTAAAAGGAGTAAGTAAACTAACAAAACAACTAAACTAAAATCTTCATCGTTAAACATTTTAATTGTCAGTAATTAAGCGAAAGGAGACACTTACTGAGAAGTGGTGGAAAGTTACTAAATACATTTACTCGTGTATTGTAGTTAAATACAAATTTAGAGGTAATTTATTTGAGTTTTTCTGTTTTGATTTTTACACAAAATGATCAGCTTATACAATATGATGCACTGTTATAGATACCAAACATAGACTCTACCTCTGATGTATGGAGCACGGAACCTGCCAAAATGATAAATAAATAAATAAATAAATAAATAAATAAATAACTCGATGAATAAGTTAATAAATGACTCGATGAATAAATAAATGACTCGATTGATAATAAATATTTCATTAAATGTAGCAAAATATAAAAAATAAATGGAGCCATTAATTAATTGACAAAAAATGTAACATAAATTAATATTTCTGTTTTAATTTGCTCTTTTATTTATGTATGCATTTATTTTTATTAATTTATTTATTTTGCATTATTTTTTTTATTTATCTTAAAATATGTGTATTTATTTATGTATTTGTCTATTTATTTATTTATGCACAATTGTCCCTTTGCATTTCACCCCTTATTTATTTCCCCAAACTTATTTATTTCTGTATTCTTTTCTTTATACAATTATTTTTACATTTCTTTATGCATTTCTGCCTCAAATAAATAAAAGCAAATGCAAAATAAATAAATTTATAAATTAATAAAAATAAATACATAAATGAATAAAAGGGAAAATTAAACAGAGAAGTAAATAAATAAGGGAATTAATACAAAGATAAATAAATAAAGAAGCAAATTAAAACAGAAATATCAATTTATGTCACATTTGATCAATTAATTAAGGGCTACATTTATTTTTAATAATATTTGCACTACATTTAATGACATATCTATTTATTTATCGAGTCATTTATTTATTTTTTCCCTGCATCCCTTTAATATTGCACCAATATTTTGTGATATTATTATTATTTTGTTATTAATACTTATGTATTGTTATTTATGTCAAGCACAGTAGGCCATCGTAAGGTACTACAAAGTATTTCACTCGTAATGTAGAGATATGTACTGTATATGAGTATGTGACAAATTAACTTGAAACGTTACATAAAATAATGAACATTAGCTCCAACTCGATCAACTACCGAACAACATTGAAATGTCATGTAAACATAAATGCTTCAGTAATAATAAACCAATTATATGATATATAATAACACCCACAGGCGCATTTCTTATTATTTTACGAGTACTTTTACTTCTGATTCTATAAGTAAATATTACTTAAGTGACATTTTCAATGCTGGAGTATGTTTATATCGCAGTATTCCTACTTTATACTCAAGGAAAGGATCTGAATTAAGAGTGTCTCGATAAACCGGTATCGACGATAACTGTCATATTTAAAAATGAAATATTGATATCATGTTAATGATACACAAATGATAATATTGTGCAAATAATCAGCACCTCAAATAATTCTTTACATATAATTATAGCTAGACTCTCTCTCCTCCTCCTCCTCCTCCTCGTATTTTGAGTACAATTCATTTGACAAAAAAGCGACAAAACTCACAATGTGTTGTATTTTATAAGCTTCTCATATGTTATTTTAATGTAATATCTTAATCTGGGGAGTGAACTAAAGCTGTCAAATAAATGTATTGGAGTAAAAACAGTTGGCGTCGAAACGTTAGTTTCTATAAAGTTGACCTCATTTATCTCATCTCAAAATGATCTATTCATCAACAACCTCCTGTACGCGTTCTTGTTTTGTTTGGTCTAAATACCACAAATACCGACCTCACCCAGCAACATGACGGACTCAACAGGCCAACCAGTCGGGGCGGTTTTTCCAAAATGTAAATATGCTGGTCGAAACCTTTTTTAATAGAAATGATACTACTGTAAAACAAACAGGCAGACTGAAATAACTTCCTGTAAATAACTAATGTATTGTTCTTTGTCTCTCACACAGGAAGCAACGCACAGTTAGGTGGTGAGTTATGTTCTCATACTTTGGTCTAATTATTTAATTTAAAGGGTTCAGACGGAGTTCAAAACAACCTCTGAACTCTCAACATGAATCCAGTCCAGGTTTGAAGTCTATATATATTATAATAATAATAATAATAATAATAATCAAATAAAAATTATAATAATTATAATCTATAATAGTCTACAGCAGCTTTCAGACACACTTTTGCTATTTTTACATTTCTGTTTGCATATGGATTAAAACTAGGAGTGCCATGAAAAAGAATAAATCTGTAAATAAATAAATAAAAATAATAATAATAAATATGTCAATTAAAAAAATGTGGAAATATAACAAGAATAAGTGAAGTATAAATAAGTAAATAAAAATGTGGAAGAGTAATTTATATTCAACAAAAATATTATTTAAAAATATATTACTAAATATATACATAAATAAATTAACAAATAAATGTGAAAATAAATAAAAATGCTTATAATTATTATTTTATATTTGTTATTTGTCTTTAAATATATCCACATTTTTTTTTATTAGTTTATTTTTGTAATTTGTTTTTACAGATTTATTCTTTTTTTTATGGCACTCCTATGACCCCATATAACAAACAAGTTAATGGGTAGTTTGGGGTTTTTGGGTAGATTTACGTTTGCATATGGATTAAAAGTAGGAGTGCCATAAAAAAGAATAAATCTGTAAAAGAATAAGAAAATAAATGTGAAAATATAAAGAGGAATATATAAAAGAATAAATAAGTAAATAAAGAAATGTGGAAATATATAGAGAAATAAATAAAGTATAAATAAGTAAATAAAAATGTGGAATTAGCAATAAGGAAAAATAAAAGGATAAAAATAAATAAATGCATTATATAAAAATAAATACATTTTTAAAGATTTAAAAATATACAGAAAACATGACAGTGATTTACATACAACAAAAATATTATTTAAAAATATATAACTAAATATATACATAAATAAATTAACAAATAAATGTGAAAATAAATAAAATTATTAAAATTAAATTAAAATGATTAATAAAATGATTTGTCTTTAAATATATACCCATTTTTTAATTGACATATATATATATATATATATATTTTTTTACCGATTTATTCTTTTTTATGGCACTCCTATGACTCCATATAAACAAACAAGTTAGTGGGTAGTTGTATTTTTTAACTTTGGACTGAGCCAAGCTAGCGGTTTCCCCCTGCTTCCAGTCTTTATGCTAAGCTAAGCTAATTGCCTCCTGACAAGAAAATGAAAAATTGTGTATCACAAAATGTCAGATTATTCTCTGAAACCTCTAAATGAGACCAGTTAGATGGTCCGGTCACCTGAACTCTGACTGTCTCCCTGCAGTTTGTGGCACGGCGCCGCTCAACTCCAGGATCGTAGGAGGTGAGTCGGCCTCTGCAGGGTCGTGGCCCTGGCAGGCGAGTCTGCACAACCGCGGCCAACATTTCTGTGGAGGCTCCCTGATCACCAACCAGTGGGTCCTGAGTGCTGCTCACTGTTTCTCCAGGTGAGCTCTGACCCTGACTCATGACTCAGCACCTCAGCGTTCTAAAGTCATGACTCAGCACCTCAGCGTTCTAAAGTCATGACTCAGCATCTCAGCGGTCTAAACAGAGCCGGTTTGTACAGCAACAAAGAGAGAATGTAATGAGGGTGCGGCAGAAAACCACATTAAAACCATTCATCACGTTCTCCTACATGTCACAGTCAAATACCAACACAGCTCGTCCACATGTACTGAAGTCATGTTCATGACTTCAGTACATGTGGAACAAGCTGTATTGGTATTTGACTCACTTTTCATTGGTATTTGACTCACTTTTATAAAATGGCTTTTCCAATCAGCTGAATTTTTGAGTCCTTTGTATGCTTGTGTGCTGATGTGTATGAATGTGCACATGTAATTGTATGAATATGTATATGCTTATTTCTTTATTTACCTATTTTTTACTGTTTTTATTTCATTATTTATGGTTCATTGTATTCTGCTGTCTTTGATGTGAACTTCTTTGGAAAGCACTTTGTGCTTTGTGCTTGAAAAGTGCTCTACAAATAAAATTATTATTATTATTATTATTATTACTTCGGTACATGTTTGAGGTACTTGTACTTTACTTGAGGATTTTCTTCTCATGCTACTTTCTACTTATACTCCATTACAAAGTATTTATCTGAAGCTTTAGTTACTTTACAAATTAAGATTTAAAGTTTTAGTTCTTTTACTTTAACAGAGTATTTTTACAGTGTGGTATTAGTACTTTTACTGTGACAGAGTATTCTTACAGTGTGGTATTAGTACTTTTACTGTAACAGAGTATTTCGACTGTGTGGTAATAGTAATTTTACTGTAACAGAGTATTTTTACAGTGTGGTTTTAGTACTTTTACTGTAACAGAGTATGTTTACAGTGTGGTTTTAGTACTTTAACTGTAACAGAGTATTGTAATTTTACAGTGTGGTAATAGTACTTTTACTGTAACAGAGTATTCTTACAGTGTGGTTTTAGTACTTTTACTGTAACAGAGTATTTTTACAGTGTGGTATTAGTACTTTTACTGTAACAGAGTATTTCGACTGTGTGGTATTAGTAATTTTACTGTAAGAGAGTATTTCGACTGTGTGGTATTAGTAATTTTACTGTAAGAGAGTATTTTTACAGTGTGGTATTAGTACTTTTACTGTAACAGAGTATTTTCACAGTGTGGTATTAGTACAATAGTAAAGTATCCGAGTACTTCCTCCATGTATTTAAACACGTTGTCTCCTGTGTTTCTCAGCACCAGTACATTCGGTCTCATCGTCTATCTGGGTCGTGAGAACCAGCAGCTGTTTAACCTTCACGAAGTGTCCCGGACGGTGTCCCAGATCATCAGACATCCCAACTATGACGACACGCCCAACAACAACGACGTCGCCTTGGTGCGTCTGTCGTCGCCGGTTGACTTCACCAACTACATCAGACCGGTGTGTCTGGCGGCGGACGGCAGCGTGTTTGCGTCCGGGACGACCTGCTGGGTCACCGGGTGGGGAACCATCCGATCTGAGGGTGAGAGTTTATTTATGAAACGTATTAATAAGGAATAGGTCACCAGACGCCACATATTCATAAACACCAGAACCACCGAAGAAGAAATGACCTCACAGAATAGGAAACCATGAGGTGGACACTCAGATCTTCATCATAAAAAAACAAAATATTAATATTATTGATCTGATGATTCATCAGAGTTTCATGTCCGTCCCGACAGTGACTCACCGGACTTTAACTGCAGGAAGCAGCCTAAATATGGCTCTCTTTCAAACCTGTTGCTCTTCAGGCCACGCCCCCAATCAGTGATGTCACAACAGGAGTTTTCCATCGGCTCGTAAACCTGCTATGACATCACTGATTGCATAAAGTGAAGACGTCCTGTCCTGCACCACTCCTCTTCTCTTTCTAATTAGAGTCGACTCCTCACAGTCCTGCTTCATCATCACATCATTGTTCCAGTTAAACGGACATTTAAAGACACCTCGCCTATATAATGATTCTGGGCCGACCCAGACCAAAGTTAGGATGACACCACATTTTATAATAAAGTTTAAAAGACAACAGTGATTAGGGTGGCGAAGGCCCTATTGAAACTGAAGGAATTATTATCATTATTAAAATGAATCACATTTTGAGAGCCTTAACATGCTCAAAAAGTTGTAAACTTTTATCAGACGTGGTGTAAAACGTGATACTTTAAGGGTGTTTCAAAATGGCTCGCTTAGCAAAGTTTAAAAAAATCGAGCCCCTCGTTCAGATTTCCCTTACACGTATGAAATTTGGCAGACAGATGTAACATATGGAGACGCACAAAAAAGCCTCTTGGAGGTATACCCAAAACCCAACAGGAAGTCGGCCATTTTGAATTCAATGAGCCATTTTCGCCCATTTTTTGCGTTTTATAGGCCGCGTACTTGAACGAACTCCTCCTACAGATTTAATCAGATCGACTTTAAATTTGGTCAGGACCATCTAAAGACTTTTGCGATCAAAAGTTATCAAACGTTTGCGTTTTCATGCAAAATTGGTGACCGTGGCGTGGCGGCGAAAAAAGCGCCTTTTGCCATAAAACAGGAAGTTGTTATAACTTCAGCGTACTTGGGTCTGAGGTCATTTACATGCCAATGCTGACTCATAGCCCCGCCCCTAAACTTAAGCCCCGCCCTCTTCCATAACTAATGAACCGTTTGTCGTAGCGTCTCGTGGGAGGCATCATCGCATTCAGAGGAGAGTTGCTGTTTCATTGGTGCGGGTTAGCCCCGCCCCCTACACTTTAGCCCCGCCCACTTTCAAGAACCAGTTGTTGTAGACAGTAGAGGGAGGCGTCTTTTCACTCAGCAGAGTCCCTGTTTCATTGTAATCTCAGTAATCTCTTAAAACAGCTGCTCACTGTAGATTTTAGGAGGAAATAGTGACTTTGTTGGGGACTATTTTCAGCGGCGGATTAATCCACATGTGGTGTTCTAGTGAGTATTTAGGACGGTGTGTTCAAGGTGATGAAGGACCAGATTTAATGCGTCTTTTCTTCTTCAGTTCCTCTCCCGTTCCCGGGGAGGCTGCAGGAGGTGAGCGTCCCCGTCGTGTCCAACACTCAGTGTAGCGTCTCCTACAACTCGATCACAAGCAACATGATCTGTGCCGGTCTGACGGAGGGAGGGAAGGACTCCTGCCAGGTGAGTCTGTCTGCAAAACTCTCCCTTGACCTCTGACCTCTGGGTACCCACGAGCCTCCCCTTTACAGACATGCCCACTTTATGATAATCACATGCAGTATAAATGTGTTATTGTCTCCTATTCTAAAATGGTGTGTTTGAATATTTCTGCATACTGGGGTCCCTAAACAGTCTTGAATTACATAAATTGTGTATCAATGTAAAGCTGAGACTCTGGTGGATCCAATGAGCCCAACTGTAATCATGTGTGATGATGTTAGTCCCCATAGGAGACATTTCATTGACCTCCCTGTATTAAAATTGACCTGTGGTGACCTCTAGGATAATCACAGCCTCATGAAACTTTACAGCCGCAAACTAGAGACCTAGAGCATTCAGAGGATGGATGGATCAAACTAGAGACCTAGAGCATTCAGAGGATGGATGGATCAAACTAGAGACCTAGAGCATTCAGAGGATGGATGGCTTTCCTAGCTAGATTGACAATAAGGGGGTTTCTGAGCAGTTTACACAACAGAAGTGCTCGCCATCCAATCGCCGAAAAATGCAATTTTTGCAGAAATCTCCAAAATGTCAAAAGTTTTTGATCCAAAATCACAGCATGACTTTTTTTCTGGTGTTCCTCAAGGTCTTGGTGTCTTAATGTGGTATTTTAGAGGGATTATTGATCATTTTTATCAATTCTCCAGTGGTAAAAAAATGGTTAAATTTAGCACCAAATCTGTGTCACACCCCAAAAATTGCTGCAACAACTTATGAGACATAAGACTCAGTCCTTATAAACTTTCACAATTTATTTTTAATTAATAAAATCATCTTTATTTCTGATTTAAGACTAGAACAACTTGACACACAACGCTGAGCAGCATCTCAAATTAATCTTCAGGTTCCAGCTTTCAGATGATGTACACCACTTTTATGTGATATCTACTGTTGACCTGCTATCTCCCCCTAAAGACCCCCTGGACCCCCCTAAAGACCCCCTGTACCCCCCTAAAGACCCCCTGGACCCCCCTAAAGACCCCCTGAACCCCCCTAAAGACCCCCTGGACCCCCCTTAAGACCCCTTGGACCCCCCTATAGACCCCTTGGACCCCCCTAAAGACCCCCTGGACCTGGAGATCATTTTAATGACTTTATATACTGCTGGTAGTTTGTGAATTCCCCCTGGGAGATCAATAAAGTTTTACCTTAACTGATAATAATACTTCATAATTTATTATTCGATTATATTTTATATTATTAATCTGAATCTGTAAAGTAACTAAAGTTATCGAATAAATGTAGTGGAGTAAAAATGTACAATATGTCCCTCTGAGATGTGGTGCGGTAGAAGTATAAAGTAGAATAAAAAGGAAGTACTCAAGTAAAGTACAAGTAGCTCAGAATTGTACTTAAGTACTTGTACTTGTTGATGTACTTAGTGTTTGCTGGTGTTCTGACCTGTTCAGGGGGACTCCGGCGGCCCGTTGGTGAGTAAAAACGGCTCTGTTTGGGTCCTTGGTGGAGTGGTGAGTTTTGGACGAGGCTGCGCTGAGCCCAACACCCCGGGAGTCTACGCCCGGGCGTCCCGGTACCAGAACTGGATCACCAGCCGAGTCACCGGCACCCAGCCGGGCTTCGTCAGCTTCGAGGGCGACGGGTCAACATCTGGAACCGCTCATCTGGTTTCCTTCTCCCTCCCTCTGCTGCTGTCCTTCCTTCCGGTCCTCTTCTCTCTCTACGTGCTCTCGTAGGACGTCTAATAAGGACATAATTCATTAATTAATGCACCAGCACAGAGCCAGTATCACCACGTCGCTGCCTTCTCCTCTCATTCAGATCCATTCATCTTTAAAACAAGCAAAATATTCTGCACATCTTCGAGGTATCACAAACTAATATCAAGAAAATTACACTTTATTTTAAAAACCTTCTTGATTAATCGACTCATCGTTTTGTCTTTAAAATAATGAAAAAATCCTAAAAAAAAAATCCCTTAGTCGTGATAAACTTTCATCTCTTTTCTTTCTTCTGCTGCAACTTGTTTGAAGTTTTGCACAAAAACATGATGTTCAAAAGAATATAGAAGTTCTGTATTTATATATATATATACACAGGTATAATGTTATGTGACTAACGGAAAACCTCTTGTTATATTTTTGGTTGGGGCTGCAACTAACGATTATTTTCATTATATAGCCTGCAGAATATTTTCTTAATTAATCAATAAATTATTTTGTCTATAAAATGTTAGAAAATAAAAAAAATACATAATTTCCCACCGCTCAAAGAGATATATTCAAATCATCTAATCTTCACATCTGAGAAGCTGGAACTAGAGAATATTTGTCTGTTCTCTTGTAAAATGACTTAAATCGCTTATCAAAAATAGTTATTGATTAATTTTCTACTTTGGTTAATCGTTGCAGAAATAAGTTGAAGTGGAAACAGGAGAAATAATCTTTAAACTTCGTTACTTAATGAAGTTAAAATTGTTATTGCGAAGGTGAAATACTTCACAATTATCATCGTGTGTTTAATTATAAATCAGTTAATAAAATGACCCATTTTAAAAAAAGCTATTAAAAATAATTAATCAGTAATGTATTAAGTAAAAAAAAACAAAATTAAAAGATCATTAAATCAACTCTATTTTCTTATTCTGTATTGAAATGATGAATTCATGATTAAGATTTAAAAAGTAAAATTATTCTAAAAGTTTTTTCTTTTTAATTAAATTAATTTAACAAATGTAGACATATTGATTTCTCTTTTAATATTAACAGCTTTTGGTCGTTTAGATTTAAAGTTAAATCTTTAACATAAAGATGTCAAAATGAATAAGTTGATTAATTAAACAAATTAATTGTGAGGATGAATATGTTTGACTGACACACAAGTAAATAAATAAAATGTATTTTTAGAAAAATCCTTTCTATTGTAGAATTAAATTATTAATTCATCATTGAAAGACAGAATAAGGAAATTATTAATTGATAAATGTAATTATTTATTTAATATATAATTTAAATTGGTGAATTTATCAACATGGTTCTAATTAAAGAATACAAGTTAATAATTATATAAGTCTATTACTGAAAGACTGAACTGATTTTAGCCTGAAAACGATCAAATATACAGATTAATAATCAGTCTTTGTTTAAATGTTTCTACTTGAAAAACTGATTTATTTCTGTAGATTTTAATTTTATTTGTTTATGTGCTCAAATATTAAACTTTTGTAATGATGGTGACTTTTAGAAGAGAATGAACTTGATGTGGAGTGAAGGACTTTAATACGTCTGTAATCTATTAATTATTACCTATTAATATATATATTTTTTGCACTAAACAGCTGCAACTGTGATTTAGTTTTTAAGCATTCAACACATGAAGAACAGATTATATTTACATTATAAGCACTTACATAATAAAACATTTAGTCAAACATTTGAAACACCAGTCAGTGTGTTTTGGTTCAATATGAAAACAACTGAAATGTATAATAAATATTATTAAATACATTTTAACGCCAGATACAAAGCGACTGTCTGTCTGACTGCATTATGTTCAATAAAAGATTTTTTCTAAACATTTGGAGTATTCATGTTTGATTTTCTCCTTCTGTGAAGCGACTGTAAAGGAAATGAGTGAGTCTGCAGTGATGGAGGAAGTATTAAAGTACTAATACGAAACAGCGAATGTGTACAAATACTCTGTTAAAGTCCTGAATTTAAAATGTGACATAATTAAACATTTACTCAAGTACTGTACAATTTTGAGATATTTGTACTGTACTTGAGTATTTCCATTTTTTACTTCTACTACTACATTTCAGAGAGAAGTATTGTACTTTATATACTACATTTATCTGACAGCTACTAGTATAAGTAAGTACTAGTATAATGGTATAAAAAGTTTATAATTTGTTCAAATTGTATGTATACATATGTTATATATATATGCATATATAGTATATGTGTGTATATATATATATATACAATAAAAATAATAAATACTACTACATTTCAGAGAGAAATATTGTACTTTATATTTACTGCACTACATTTATCTGACAGCTACTAGTATAAGTAAGTATTAGTATAATAGTATAAAAAGTTTATAATTTGTTCAAATTATATATACATGTATGTGTGTGTATAAATATATACACATGTAAAATATAAAATATACTGTAATATAATATTGTGTAATCCAGTACAAAGTACAGAGTTGTTGTTTTTTATAAAGTACAAATAAAAGTACAACCAACAGTCTAAACATCAAAAATTATTAAAAAATAAATTAATTTAATTATTATTTAATTTAAATAAATAAATACAATAAAGAAGCAAATCTTCACATTTGTGAAGCTGGAACCATGAAATGTTTTTACATGAAAAATAACTTGAACTATCAAATTAACTTTCTTTTAAATTGATTAATTGATTAATCGTCTCAGCTGTACAGTTTAATATGTTTTGTGTGTAAAAATCTTAATTTGTAAAGTAACTAAGGCTTGTCAGATAAATATAGTGGAGTAAAAAGTACAGTATTTACCTCTGAGATGTAGTGGAGGAGAAGTAGAAAGCAGCGGAAAATGGAAATACTCAAGAAAAGTACAAGTATCTCAAATTTGTACACAACGTTATACAGTAGAGTTCATAGTTCCCGCGGAACTTGAACGCAGCACACGGTTGAGATGAATGTGGTGGATTCTGATTGGCTCTCTGACAGGAAGTGAGAATACAGCTCATTCTTTGGGATAATGCTGCATATTCTCAGAGTTCTGAATGGATTATAACGCGGCTTTATTAACCACGTGTTCACAGTTTGTTCTGATATGTTTCATCGGACTGAAGGCAGCGGAGCCGTCCGGTACCGATACCGGAGGCGGCTGGTGAGTCAATAATCCGGGTCAACACCACACTGACACCCGTGAGAAGTTACAGGAAATATGATGTCTATTTTTTTTACTTTATTTTACCATGAAATTAATTGTACCACTTGTAAATGTGACCTAGTTTAGCCCCGATACCAGACTCCATTCAAAAATCTGACATTTTAAAGCGGCAGTAGGCAACAATTTTTTTTGGCATAATTTGGCCAAAAATCCCATAATAACCTTTCAGCATAATGTAATTCAAGTGTTCTGAGAGAAAACCAGACTTCTGCTCCTCCTCATGTCTCTGTTTTCAGGCTTTAGAAAAATCTAGCCCGTGACGGCAGATTTTGACCAATCACAGGTCATTTCAGAGAGAGAGAGCGTTCCTATTGGTTGTGCTCCGGTCATGTGACCAGAACTTGGCTTCCTTCAACAGATTTTACGATGGCGGCCGCGTCACAAACTTTCTCATTTTACAGCTAAACAGTAACTACAAGATGATTCTGAGAACATCTGAGGAGAGAAATAGTCTTTACAGTAACAGAATATTGATTCATATCTGATCAGCGCTGCCTAGTTTGACCGTTTGGTCGGAGTTCTCGAGTGATTGACAGCCGGCTCTCATAGACCGCAGCTGGGCAGCGGACCTTGTTTTCCTCCGGTAAGTGAAATCCTTCAGATGCCGTTAGGAGCACCGGAGGACACAGTAGGACACAGAGGAACAGGATTTAACTCAGGTTACCTGTTTCATGTTCTACTGTCGGCCGTTTTCTAAAAATAACTTTTTTAAATCATATTTGCGCCAATCTCGCATAAATAAATAAATAGTATTAGTTTTAATGTTGGTGTCTGTTTGTGTGTTCAGGTCATTGAAGTCAGATTTCAGATTACAGGATGAAGGTCTCTGTAACATCGATGTGTTGGACGGCTCATCACTCTCACACCAACAGTTCATTGAAAGGTTCGTATGACAAATAAGATGATGTTTAAAAATAAATCCATTAAATATCAACTGATGATATCATGAGATACATTTGTGTTTTCAAGGTCCATAAAAGCTGCAGCAAGTGATGTTCAGTTTTTATGAGATATTTGATTTGTCGATAAAGTCTTTTACTTTTGGGTTTTAGGCTGCAAACTGCCTAATAAAAAATATATGAATAAATCATTTAATAATATCAGTTAATCTGCTGATTAAATGTTTGGTCTATAAAATGTCCACAAACAGTGAAAAATGTTCTTTCAAATGTCATATTTACATACAGCATATTCTTTATTATCTGTCTTTCCAACAATCCAAAAACCAACTAGTTTTTTGTCATTTTTGCTTAGAAAAATGTTACAAAAAACAACTAATAGACAATCAAAGTCGGTGCTGATTCATTTTCTCTAAGTCGATTAATCTACTAATCGTTTCAGTAAAAATAAAACAGTTGAATGAATTAAACCTTTAAAAATATAAACATTAATAGAAATGTTACAGAAGGTTTTTCACTCTTCAAAAGTATTTTTGGGTACTCGGGTTTGTTGTTTTTTTTTCTTTACATTTTTGCTTGAAAGAATGTCACAAAAACAACTAAAAAAACTCTCACATTGCGACGTCTTTATCGCTCTAACGCTGTCTGTTATTTCTTCAGATATGCGTACAGCAGGCCGGTGATCGTCAGAGGTCTGACTGATAACACGGTACGTACTTTAAACACTTTAACATTTATGTTGGCTGCCAACAGTGATTCATGTTATTGTGTTAAACTTTCACAGGAATTCATTCAGTTGCATTTGTATTGTAAATGTTTTAAATAAGTGTTCGTATTAAGTGATAAAATCCACCGGCTGACTCCGATTATTTGACTCATATTCAGGTTGGGAAGTACGTTTTTATACATTTACAATCAGACTATAACATTTATGCAGTCATAGGTGGCCCATTAAAAAAAAAAAAAAATCTGAATAATAATAATAATAATAAATGTGGAAATATAAAGAGAAATAATAAAAAAAAAAAATCATTTATATGATATATCCATTTATATATTTTACAAAAATATATATTTATTTATTTTTTTGCATATAAATTCTTATTTTTTCTGTGTGTATATATACACACACATTTATACATTTTTATATATGATATATATATATAATTTATTTATTTTTAGCCATGTATTTTTCCTTGTTCTTTAGCAGATTTAAGTGTATTTGAAATTAAACAATGAAGTTTTGTATAAAAAAAACAAGAGTTCCTTCACTTTTCATCTCAAATTAAATCAACACAAACTGTCCCGACACATTCACACTGTTCACACAGAGTAAAACACTGGAGTTAAACAGATATACTGACTGTGTTTTAGAGATTCAGGTCGGTTTGCTCCAAGTCCAGTTTACTAGAACAATATGGCGCCCGGAGAGTTCGCCTCAGTACGGCCAACACTTACTCTTACAGGAAAGGTACGCATGTCCAAACTGACAGTCTGCATGAAACACTCAGAACCTGCAGACATTTCTAGTTTTATTTATTTATGAATTGTTTTAATACTCACTGTGATCACTTTGTCCCAGTGGACGTCACTCTGCAGGAGTATGTGGACATCTTACTGAGGCCTCAGTCTGCAGACGCCCTCGGCAGCGGTGAGTTAAAACACCTTTCTACCTCCGGAGGCTTCAGGTTTACATCCTGATTTGAACAGAATCTGAGGCGGCCCGCTGAAAACAAATGTGTATAAATAAAAGGAATTTTAAAGTTTTATAATAAACTTTTATTAATAAATAAATGACTCGATAAATGAATAAATATGTCATTAAATGTAGCATAATTATATTGAAAATAAATGTAGCCATTAATTAATAAAATGTGAGATAAATTGATATTCCTGTTTTAATTTACTTCTTTATTTATTTCTCTTTGTATTAATTCCCTTATTTAATTACTGTTCTGTTTGATTTTCCCTTTTATTTTTGCATTTATTTTTTATTTATTTTATATTTACTTTTAAATGATGTATTTATTTATGTATTTATGCATTTCGTTCTTTCTTTCTGTCCCTTTGCATTTCACCCCTTATTTATTTCCCCAAATTTATTTCTTTATTCTTTTCTTTATACATTTCTGTCTCATTATGCAAATAAGAAAAGAAGAAATAAATGCATAAACAATTTAAAAAATAAATAAATACATTTAAAAATAAATTAAAAAATAAATTAATAAAAAATTAATGCAAAAATGCATTTAAAACTTAATAAAATAATACATAAATAAATAAAAGGGAAAATTAAACAAGAGAAAATATAAGGGAATTAATACAAAGATAAATAAAAACAGAAATATCAATTTATGTCACATTTCATTATTTAATTAATGGCTACATTTATTTTTTATATTATTTTTGCTACATTTAATGACATTTATTTATTCACTTATTTTTTTAATTTTGGCAGGTTCCGTCCTCAATACACTTGAACAAAAGGTTTGAGGATAGAAGATGTGTTTTGTTTGATTGTAATTAGCTTTGAGGCTAATTTGTGATTTTGGGATGTATAAATAAATAAAACTGACATTTTTTGAGTGAAGTTTTGAATGTGCAGCGTGTTCAGAGACTCACCAGTAATGAAGCTCGTCTTAGAGTTTGTCCTGAAGGTCACGGGGTCGATATATTCTGCTTTTTTATATCTTTACCTTTAAAAACACAAATATAGTTTAATTTCCTACAACAGCTGCTCACTCAGGCTGAGACAAACTCAGTACTTGTTAGTAGACACGTTCAGAGTTGGTTTGTTGTTGAAAAGACTCCATGTTCGTCTCTTCTACAGACACGCTGTATTTCTTTGGAGACAACAACTTCACAGAGTGGCAGAGTTTGTTTGAGCTGTACGAGTCTCCGCCGTACGTCCTGCCTCACACCAGCGGAGCGTACAGCTTCGGCATCGCAGGTTTGTTCTGCAGACTTACAACCAGAATTAACAACTCTGTGGTCACATTATCTCAAAAAGGTTCTGTGGCATCCAAACATTAATATCTAAAATACATCTATGTCTCGTCTCCCGAGGTCATTTTCATTTATTTTCACAAGTATTTGTTCATTTATTTCTGTATATATTTAAAAATATAAATGTATTTATTTATTGCATATATAATAATAAAAAACTTTTTTTTTATACAGCACCTTTAATACATAAAATGCTGCTCAAAGTGCCTTACAAAAAAAATAAAATAAATGTTACATATTAAATTACTCTTATTTTTTCTGTATATATATATATAATTTATTTCACATAATGTAATTTATTTATTTTCGTCCCTTTATTTTTCCTTATTGTTTTCCCTATTTCCATTTCATTTACTTAGTTATTCTTTTATTTATTTCTCTTTATATCTCCACATTTATTTGTTCATTTATTTCTGTATATATTTATTTATATATTTTAAATATATATATATTTATTGCATATAAATTACTCTTATTTTTTGTGTGTGTGTGTATATATATATATATATGTATGTATATCCTCATTCTTTTCCCTATTTCCACATTTTATTTACTTTTTTAAAGAGTTAAATCTTTTAAATCGACTATTTCTCCTTTTTCTGTTTTTTTTTTTTTTAAATGTCTTATTTCTTTTAATAAATAGTCTTATTTTCTGTTATAATTCTTTTGTATGTTTATACTTTATGTAAAGCAATTACCTTTGAATGAAATGTTTTGTTTTAATACAGCGACTGTTTTGTTTTCTGTGACTCAAATGCATCAAATATGAAAATGATTTATTACGTGAGGCACAAACTGCAGCTGTTAACCTTCAGATCCTTGATTTGTCTTCAGGTCCTGGATCAGGAGTCCCTTTTCACTGGCACGGTCCTGGATACTCTGAAGTCATCTACGGAAGAAAGGTGAAAGATATTACCTGTAGTTTCTCTTTAGTTTCCTTCAGGTCATGTTGATTTATCTCATGGTGTTGACACATGAACACAGATGAATACCTCAGGTTTTAGTAGTGAGTGATTGGTTTGTGATCACGCAGCGGTGGTTCCTCTACCCGCCTGACAAGACGCCTCATTTCCACCCGAACCGGACCACGCTGGCCTGGGTGACGGAGACTTACCCCCACCTGACGGAGGACGAGGCTCCGCTGGAGTGCACCATCACACCTGGAGAGGTAAACACTTTGACTTTTACTAGTTCACTGAGAAAATTCACTTCAACCGTCATCAGAACATCTCAGAGGTTTACTGTAGACGCCTCACACAGACATGGAGCTGAAGAAGAGGAGGAGGAAGAGGAAGAAGAGGAAGAATATGAAGAAGAAGAGGAAGAGGAAGAAGAAAACAAAGAAGAAGAGGAGGAGGAAGAAGAGGAGGAGGAAGAGGAAGAAAAAGAGGAGGAAATAGAAGTAGAAGAAAAAGAGGAAGAAGAAGAGGAGGAAGAAGAAGAAGAAAAGGAGGAAGAAGAAGAAGGGGAAGAAGAAGAAGAAAAAGAGGAAGAAGATGAAGAAGAAGAGGAGGAGGAGGAAGAAGAAGAATAGGAAGATGAAGAGGAGGAAGAGGAAGAAGAAGCAGAAGAAGATGATGAAGAAGAAGACGAGGAAGAAGAATAAGATGAAGAGGAAGAAGACGAAAAAGAAGCAGAAGAAGATGATGAAGAAGAAGAGGAGGAAGAAGAGGAAGAAGAATAAGATGAAGAGGAAGAAGAAGAAGAAGATGATGAAGAAGAAGAAAAAGAAGCAGAAGATGATGAAGAAGAAGAGGAGGAAGAAGAGGAAGAAGAATAAGATGAAGAGGAAGAAGAAGAAGAAGATGATGAAGAAAAAGAAGCAGAAGAAGAAGCAGAAGAAGAAGAGGAGGAAGAAGAAGAAGCAGAAGAAGAAGCAGAAGAAGCAGAAGAAGAAGAAGCAGAAGAAGAAGAAGAAGAAGAAGAAGAAGAAGAAGAAGAAGAAGACGAAGAAGACGAAGAAGAAGAAGAAGAATTAGAAAATAAGAAGTAAAAAAATTGTTAGTAAACTTAAACTAATATAAATGAATAAAAAACGACGTCCTTTAAGAACTAAAGTGAAACGATATTTCTGGTGAGAAAATTAATAAAAATGAACATAAATTAATTTCAGTTTTATCTTTTTAGCTCTAATATAATAGTAATAATAATAATGATAATAATAATAATCTAATATATCACAACCAAAAACAGGAGACGGCGCTGTGACGCAGACTAAATGATCTTCACCTAAAGCTGATATGTTCACCTGTTTCTGTCTGATCACAGCCAGACATCTGAAAACAAATGAAATAGAAATATTTTATAAACTATTTGGAATCAGAATCAATATTGTGTGATAAATTCTTAGTTAAAAATTATTTAAAAAAAAAATCTTGTTGTTTTTGTATGACTGAAAATGCATCAGAAGAAACTAAATAATTAAATAAGAAAATAATTAAATAATAAATAAAAACTTCTGAACTAAAACTTTTAAATCACATTTTTTCCTCGTGATTTTGTCGCTTGCAGCATTAATTTGACTCTTGACTAAAGCACCAACATAATAAACAGAAAAACACGTTGTTAAAACTCACGTGTGTCTGTCAGCGTTTACTGAAGTGTTGTTGTTCCTCCATCAGGTTCTGTATTTCCCCGACCGCTGGTGGCACGCCACGCTCAACCTGGAAACCAGCGTCTTCATCTCCACCTTCCTCGGCTGAGCTCCGTCTCCAGCTCTACTTCTACTTAAAGGAAGCCATTATATATGTGTATATGTATACATATATATATATATTATCAGAGTTTATCTCCCGCTGCAGACTGACGGGAGGAGAAACACTCACATACAAAAACACTGTATTTATAGTCTGAAGCACCACAGTTACATTCCAGCTGAATCTTCTTTTGTCCTTCTTCATTTAAAACAAGTTTTCTAATAATATAACAATAAAAATGTGTATTTAGAGCATCACACACATTGACTATGGAGGACAGAACCTACCAAAATAAAAAATTAATATATAAATGACTCAATAAATAAATAAATGTCATTAATTGTAGCATAATTAATATTAAAAATAAATGTAGTCATTAATTAATTGATAAAATGTGACATAAATTGATATTTCTGTTTTAATTTACTTCTTTATTTATATATCTTTGTATTAATTTCTTTCTTTATTTAATCTTCTGTTCAATTTTCCCATTTATTTATTTATGTATTACTTTTAATTAATTTTTATATTAATTAATTTTTATTTTATATTTATTATATTATTATTATTTATTTATTTATTTTAAATGTATGTATTTATTTATGCGTTTATTTCTTTAATTCTTTTTTTTCTTTTCTTATTTGCATAATGAAGCAGAAATGTATAAAGACAATAATACAGAAATAAATAAGTTTGGGGAAATAAATGAGGGTTGAAATGCAAAGGGAAAGTTGTTCAAAAATAAATAAATAAATACATTTAAAAGTAAATTTAAAAAAATAAATGCAAAAATAAATAAATTCAAAGATTTATAAAAATAAATACATAAATAAAATGGAAAATTAAACAGAAGAGTAAATAAATAACGAAATAAAATGAATAAGCAAATAAAAACAGGAATAGCAATTTATGTCACATTTTATCAATTAATTAATGGCTGCGGTTATTTTTAATATTACTTTTGCTACATTTATTTATTAATTTATCTTTGAATTTTGTCAGGTTCCGTCCTCCATAAAGTGACAAGTTACATTCCCGTCAGGATGGAAATAGTATTAGTAGTATTATGTCATCATATCAGTTTTATCAGTCACCTGAACTTTCTTGAAGTAATAAAGCACAAAACATTTGGTCCAACAGTCTATTAAAGTGTTTGCAGATCATTTCTGTGGTTCTTTCATCAGATAAAGATTTGAGATTTCACTGAACATTGAACATCCTGTTTGTAGTTTCCTACAGTAGCTGTTATTATATATATATATATTATATAAACACAGAGTCCAGCTGAGGCTGAATGTCATCAGTTCTGCAGCTATTTGGTCATGAATAATGAACGACATTTCATCACAATCCATCCCATAATAGTTGTTGAGATGTGTCAGTCTGGAACAAAGTAAAATCTACAGATTTATTACTAAAAATAACACTTTTCTAAACCGTCTTCGATCAGTGACGGAGACCAGACTGAAACTCAGATGTAGAAAACATGGAACATTTATTTTTAATCACGACATTTTCAAACATCTTTGTGCAGCAGGTTGATCAGATTCAAAGATTTCCTGTGCAGTAAGACATCTCACTGCGACTGAAAACTAGTTTCTGTGAAGAAGAAGAAGAAACGTAATAAGGTTGAAGTAAGTCTGCTCCCTTCAGTCGTCATTTAGAAAATCAGACTTTAACTTGATTCAGTCAAAGCTGGATTGTATTTGTCACATTTAACCAGAAAGAAATATTTAAATAGATAATTCTGTCTCAAAGAAATTGAAACACTTTTAAAGGGCGGGTCCATCTGCTTCTATTCCGTTTTTTTCAAATATAAGAGAGCGACAGAAAGGAGGTAAAGCGGCTGTGGACGGAGCAGCAGGAAAACTGATTTTAGACGCCTAAAAAAAAAAAAAAAATCAATATCAGTTTAAGTGTACGCTTTATATTTAGAATATTTTCAGCTGTTTACCTCGCAATCAGACAGCGCTTTCTGACGGGGAACTGAAGCTCTTATATCGCTCTCTTCAAAGCCACCAGACTCCATTCATAAAAACAGTAATTTTCCTTCTCAGAACGGGAGTAGCTGATCTACCGCTGCATCAATCGGTTAGTTAGTTTGTGACCGCCATCTAACTTACTGTATTAATACACTGACTATAAGGATGCATATATAAACTGTACATGTAGCAGCGTCATCATGCAGAAACCTAGCATTTTGACGCTAAAACATACTTTCACCAAAATTTGAATGTTGGGATTTGAATTCGAAGATACAGGATGATATAAATACCTCAAAAATAAAATAAAATAATGGACCCACCCTTTAACCAGTAACACATCAGGCTTAATGTTCCAGTTTGAGAACGTCTCATACTGATGTAAGATGATATATATTCACACCTGCTGATAATACCAACAATTGAAAATCACTTCACCATCAACAAGGAAATAAAATGAGCAAATCTGTAGATTTTGCACAAAGAAGCTGCACCAGAGTCCACTCATAAAAAAAGAGAAAATAATCTGAAAACACAATAAGCAACATCTTAATTTACTGATCAATATTTACAACATAAACTGGTACGTCATGATGAGTTCCCCTCAACAACCCAAACTCTCTTTCTGTCTCAGCTGTAACGCTACAATTTCCCCTCTTTTAGTTTGCCAGCAAACGCAACACGTTTCCTCATTTACACTCTAAACGATGAGCAGTATGGAGGACGGAAACTGCCAAAATAAATAAATAAATGACTCAATATATAAATAAATATGTCATTAAATTAAGCAAAAAATATATAAAAAAAAAAAAAAAAATTAATTGATAAAATGTGACATAAATTGATATTTCTGTTTTAATTTGCTTCTATATTTATCTTTGTATTAATTCCCTTATTTATTTACTTTTCTGTTAAATTTTCCCTTTTATTTATGTATTTATTTGTATTAAGTTTTTAATTGATTTATTTTGCATTTATTTTTTTATTTATTTTATATTTGCTTTTAAAAGTATGTATTTTTTATGTATCTATGCATTCATTTAATTTATTTCTGCATGATTTTCCCTTTGCATTTCACCCCTTATTTATTTCCCCAAAACTTATTTATTTCTGTTTTCTTTTCTTTATACGTTTCTGC
Organism: Sebastolobus alascanus; assembly: GCA_916701645.2. NCBI lineage: Eukaryota > Metazoa > Chordata > Actinopteri > Perciformes > Sebastidae > Sebastolobus > Sebastolobus alascanus. The sequence continues at coordinate 487,908 of CAKAOJ020000210.1, read as the reverse complement.
CTCATTATGCAAATAAGAAAAGAAAAAAGAAATAAAAGCATAAATATACATACATTTAAAAATAAATAAAAATAAATGCAAAAATAAATTAATAAAAATAATACATAAATAAATAAACGGGAAAATTAAAGAGAAGAGTAATAAATAATGGCATTAATACAAAGATAAATATATAAAGAAGCAAATTAAAACAGAAATATCAATTTATGTCACATTTTATCAATTAATTAATGGCTACATTTATTTTTAATATTACCTTTTCTACATTTAATGACATATTTATTTATCGAGTCATTTATTTATATATTAATTTATTTTTTTATTTTGGCAGGTTCCGTCCTCCATAGAGCAGCACCAGCAGCACAGTTTTCATATATAATCTGATTACTTAAAGTGAGTAATCTGATTGTAGTCAGCAGTTTGTTCACTCTCTGATCTGCAGCATGGATCACGACATTAACTGATAATCAATACTGATCACAGAGATACATCAAAATGAAATGACGAATCCTCCTCCTTGTACTCGAACATCTCATCTAACTGGTCCCAGTAAACGGGAGCAAACTGGAACCAACACAAGACAGGAACACAGAGGGGCTGTCCAACCATCAAAGTTCACTTTTCTGTCGTCCCTCAGACAATAAAATAAAAATCTCACTTGTTTTTTCCAGTTCAGGCTTAAATTTCACAGTTTGTAAATGGAAATCCGGAAATCTGATTGATGTATAATTTTTTATTAATTGATTTATAGGCTTCTTATTTTAAAGTTTGTTTTGCTTCTTGTTCCTTCTCTGTGCAGAATAATGTTGTCATTAATATATATATATATATATATATATATTTATGACATCACTACTAGTTTGGAGCCAAAAAGGGTCCAATGTGCAACTTACACAAGTGAAGTGAAGTATCTTGTTAGCTTAGTTAAACTTTTAAAACAAAAAAAATATTTACATATTCGCCAAAATGATCCAAAAAATAAAAAAATGTCCCCGTTGATGCACAAGGGTTAAACAAGTCTTCAAAATGTCTGGTACGTTTTGGTTGTTGTGTGTTTCAGTACTTTTAATATAAATTAACATTGTGCCCGTAAACTTAAAGTGCTTCTTCGTCACAATCAGCAACAAGAAAATATGTTAAAGGTTCAGTTGGATTTGGTCTCAAGACTTCATGTTGATCTGTTTAGTGTTGAGTTGGACTTCATGAATATTTATCAGTAATGCTGAAGTGAAAAGGTCGATAATCAATAACTAAGTACATTTTACTCGAGTACTGTTCTTAAGTGCGGTTTTGGAAGTACTGCGAGTATTTTCATGTGATCCTACTTTATACTTCTACAGTTATGTGACAGCTTTAGTTACTCTTCAAAGTTAGCTGCATATCATATCAATGCATCAATAATAATATAATAAATATAATCATGAGTTTTGAGAGAATTTAAATTTTAAATGCAGGACTTTTACTTGTAACAGAGTACTTGTGTACTGTAGTATTACTACTTCTGAGTACTTCTGAGAGCCTCCGTGCTGCAGGTTTACCAGACAGCGACCTCTAGTGACGCATCTTTAAACTTTAGTTTGTTTTCTTTTAGCTTTCTCTTGATTTTATAACTTTGATTTTGTGGGTTTTACATTCGTTTCTCTCTTTCTTCGTCTCTTTCTTCGTCTCTTTCTTCCTTTTAATCACTTTAATAACTTCAGTTTTTCTAAAAGAATGAAGTTTGTTTTGATGATTTCTCATGAAACAGGAACCAGTGAGTTGTTTCTGCTTTGCTTGAACTCTAAACGTAAATCGACAGCCCCTCTGAGACCGTCACAATCACTTCCCTTCCTCTGGTTGGTCAGTAGTCCTCCACCCATCCATTCTCCAAAATAAAAGCATCAATGACTTCCTTCATGGCCAGGTTTGGGATGAGCTGATCTTGGGTCAGAGGAGAGCGCGTTACCGGGTCGAAATGGCCGACTCGCTGCAAGAGAACCAGAAATAAACAAATTATATAGTTATATTTATATATCTATATATATTTTAGGCTGCTGTAACAGCTACACAATATATTTCTGTGAATATTTCTCCCATTAATATCAATCATTAACAGGTTTAACATAATCTTTTCAAACTAGTTTTTACCTAAAAACTTTATTAATTATCGTTCAATTTATGTTCATTTTCACATTTCTTTTTGTGTCTCTTTAAGAAATCCTTTCTGTTATGTTTTTATTGTTCCAATGTTTCATTATGGAGGACGGAACCTTCCAAAATCAAAAATGAATGAATAAATAAATAAATGACTCAATAAATAAATAAATAAATAAATATGTCATTAAATGTAGCAAAACAATATTAAAAATAAATGTAGCCATTAATTAATGACAAAATGTGACGTAAATTGTATTTGTTTTATTTTGTTTTTTATTTATTTGTTATTGCATTAATTCCCTTATTTATTTACTCTTCTGTTTAATTGTACCTTTTATTTATTTATGTATTTTTTTATTAATTTAAAATGTATTAATTTATTTTTATTTATTCTCAAATGTATGTATTTATTTGTGTATTTATACATTCTTTTTTTTCTTTTTCTTATTTGCATAATGAGGCAAAAATGTATAAAGAGGTAATATAAAGTTTACAGTATAAAGAGTATAAAGAATACAGAAATAAATAAGTTTCGGAAATAAATAAGCGGTGAAATATTTATAATAAATACATAAATAAATACATACATTTAAAAGTAAATATAAAATAAATAAATAAATAAAAATAAATAAAAAATATTACAAATATATATTTTTGCTACATTTAATGCCATTTATTTATTTATTGAGTCATTTATTTATTTATTTTGGCAGGTTCTGTTCTCCATATTACATCTGTCCCTTATATGTAAATATATATATATATATACATAATAAATTATGTTTATTATATTATTATTATTATTATTGATAATAATAATAATAATTTGGATTTGGATCACACAGTCGAGATCAAAGTAGCTCCTCAGAGACAGAAGGAAGTCAGAAAGCAGTGGTGGGATGTAACTAAGTACATTTACTCTTCTAAGTACTGAAGTACAAATCTGAGGTTCTTGTACTTTACTTGAGTATTTTATTTTCATGCTACTTTCTACTTCTACTCCACTACATATACCTGACAGCTTTAGTTTTGTAACAGAGTATTTTTACTGTGTAGTATTAGTAGTTTTACCTGCAGGTGCTCCTCGATGTCCTTCCGGTCGTATGTGACTCCACTCGGGGTGATGCACGGCTCTCTCATCAACTCAAAGCTGATCTTCCCACACAGGAAGTCCGGGATCTCTCGCTTCTGTCAAACAACAAGACACAATCTGAGGACGACGTCACGTCCCTAGCATCATCACAACGTAACAACAGGTGAATATTATGTTACGTTTCGTCATCACTGACCTTCCTCTTCTCGTCCACTTGACAGAACAGCTCCTCCATGTCTGACAGATACTTGTCCTGAACAAACAAACACCTCGTTTTTTTTACTCGTTTCTGGATTTAATCCAACAAACAAACTATCAAAGCGTTTATGGACCCGTTCAGCCTCGGTTAGCGTCACAGTAAACACACAGAGGGATGAACTACAGGCTTGTTGTTTTGACCGGCTCTCAGAGTTTCAGGTTAAATTGTGCGTATTGTTGCCCTGCTGTTAGTTAGTAGTTTGTACAGTCATCAGTATATATATATATATATATATATATATAACTGATGACTGTACATTTAGATCATATGGACCCTGAGGAGGTGAACTCAACACATTACATAACATAGAAATGTTATATATTATACCTTTAAAACTTGTGAACTAAACAAAAAGACTTCCTTTAAAACTTCCTCTGAATTAAAGAGAGAGTTTCTGATCTCTACAACTATCACATGAAGGTAAATAAAGTTCTAAAAGTCAACAAAGCTCTGTGTTTTAATGGACAAAGGTCACCGGAATAGAAGAACCTACATGTTTTGTGTGGACGTCGTTTTGATTGTGTTGAATTCTGCTGTCGTCGTCTTGTTTCTGTCGGCAGCCTTCCAGCTCTCTGTGGATTAAACACACGTCACGTTACAGGAACATCAACAGATGTTGTTCAGAGTGACGCCTGCTCTCCGTGGGTGGATTAAACCTGCCTCTTTTTCTCAGCGAGGACGAGTTTGGTGAGGTAGGCGTGCAGCTCGCTCTCCTGGTTGATCCTCCTCTCCTCCATGTTGTTCCAACGTTTCTTCTTGGCGATGCGCAGAGCGCTGGGAATGTCGTCGCCGAAGTTCAGACGCTGCTCCTTCGCCAGGTTATAAGCTGGAGAAGAAACGTAAACAATGTGTGTTTAGAGGATTCAGAGCTACGGTATAATAACCCAAACGTACGAGAGAGTGAGTTTGTACCTTTCTGCAGGTTGCCGATGGCTTCGTCGTAGCTCTCCATCTCGAGGTGACACTGGCCCATGAAGAAGTGAGCTTTGACCGACTGGCTGTCCAGCTCCAGAGCGTGGCGGCAGTCCGCCAGAGCTTTGTCGTACTGCTGCAGCTTCACGTAGCACAGCGCTCTGTTGGTGTAGTACGCCGGGACGGACGGACTGTGAGTCTGAAAGATCAAACACCGATCTGACCTTTTTCTCTCTCACAGATACCGACGCTCTCCTGTTGTGGCACGAAACACTGAATAAAAGTGACTGATTAGTGGAAACTCTGAATTTTATATCAACCTTGACTACGTTCCAGGGCTGTCGAAGTTAACGCGATAATAACGCAAATTCGTTTTAACGCCACTAATTTATTTAACGCATTGAGATTTTTAGGTTGTCGCGACTCAGTTTTAAAGCTAGAGTGAAGATACTGGTATCATATGAAATTAGAAACCTGATGAATCCATCGGTACCAACCATGTCAGACTAGCTGGTCATTAAGGCGGTTAAATAACGCTCCAAACTTGCGCTAAATTTTGGCGAGGAAAAACTGGCATGTCCATTTTCAAAGGGGTCCCTTGATCTCTGACCTCCATATATTGTATGTGTGAGGATTTTGTCCGAAAAAATGACAAAAAACTTTCCGTAAAAAAAACAGAAAAAAGTCCGAAAAATAGGTCTGAAAAATGTAATAAAAAAAAAAGTCTGAAAAATGTAATAAAAAAAAAAAAGTGTGAAAATGTCCAAATAAATCTGAAAACTGTCCGAAAAAAAGTCAGAAATAGGTAAAAAAAAAATAAAGTCCGGAAAATGTCCGAAAAAAAGTCAGAAAATTGTCTAAAAAAGGTCCGAAAAAAAGTCTAAAAAATATAAAAAAATAAAAAAAAAATAAAATTTGAAAATTGTCCAAAAAAGGTCAATGCTGCAGTTTGCCATGTTATGATCTGAGCATATTGATTTATGCTAAATGCAGTACCTGTGAGGGTTTCTGGACAATATCTGTCATTGTTTTGTGTGGTTAATTGATTTCCATTTTTTATATTTATTTATTTATCTATTTATTTATTTTTTATCTATTCCATTTTATTCCATTCTTATTTTTTCTATGTATTTTTATTATTTATTTTGTATTTTTTCCATTTTTTATATTTATTTATTCATTTTTCCTTTCAATTTTTATTTTCTATATTTATTTATGTATTTATTTATGTATTTATTTATTTTTTATATTATTTATTTATATATTATATTATATATAAGTAAGTACATATACTACATATACATAAGTACCTGTGAGGGTTTCTGGACAATATCTGTCATTGCTTTGTGTTGTTAATTGATTTACAATAATAAATATATACATACATTTGCATAAAGCAGCATATTTGTCCACTCCCATGTTGATAAGAGTATTAAATACTTGACAAATCTCCCTTTAAGGGACATTTAGAGCAGATAAAAAATGTGTGATTAATCAAGATTAATCAAGATTAACTACTTTAATCGATTGACAGCCCTAGTTAAAATACAAGTTTTAAAGTGATTCTGTAACAGCTTAGATTAATGAATTTTACCGATAATGTTATTCACACACCACTGATATAATCCAGGGTTTTACTGAAACTTTCTATGTTGGATTCTTCTTCTTTGGAGTTTGGAGAGTTGTATGTATTCTGGCTTTTTTAAAAGTGGAGTTGAACACAGAGTTGCAGACTGACTCATTAACTCACTGTGACCCATCATCATGTGTGCTCCCCATCACTTACTATGGCTTTGCTGTAGCAGGCAGCAGCCTCCAGGTACTTGCGGCTCAGAAAGAGGCGGTTGCCCTGCTCCTTCAGCTCCTGAGCCGACACCGAGGCGCTTTTCTCCGGGCTCTCTGACATTTTGTCCACCAGGCTCGCTGCGCCGCCGGCAGCTGCCCCTTCACTTAGCTTCCCTATCCTGACGCTCCGATCCAACGGGCCGGGACGGAAACTGAGACGAGAGGACAGAAACAGAGAGAGACGTTTGTGGTCGAAATCCTGACTGGAAAATGTGGTTCTCTGGGAAACAGTCTGACAGAAGAGAAGTGATGATTATCTACATCTTACTTACACAAATAGCAAGGCACAAACAACATCATGCTTTAAAGCAGTGATTCTCAAAGTGGGGTCAGTGAAAAGTTTTCAGATTCATTCATTTAAATCCTCATGATATCATTTTTTTTATACATATATAAAAGGCTTCATAGTTCAACAAATAATATTTACATTTTTAAATCTACAGTGTAGTAGTTCATAAATGATGTTATAATCTAACAAATATAAAACTCAATAAATCTGCAAATATGTTTAATGTGGTATTTTGGAGGGATTATTGATCATTTATTTTGTATCAATTCTCCAGTGGAAAATAAATGGTTAAATTTAGCACCAAATCTGTGTAACAAATGGTATTATTATTATTATTATAAATAAATAAATATAAATAGACAAGTTTGTTTCAACATAAATTAAGATAATTGCCTTATGTCCTATGTCTTTTTGTAATGTTCTAAATAAATAAATATAAATAAAAGTTTGTTTCAAAATAAATAAGAAAAAATTACCCTATGTCCTATGTCTTTTTCTTATGTTATAAATAAATAAAAAATATAAACAAACAAGTGTATTTAAAAAAAAAATAAGACAAGTGTCCTATGTCCTTTTGTAATGTTATAAATAAATAAAAAATATAAACAAACAAGTTTATTTAAAAAAATAACACAAGTGTCCTATGTCCTTTTGTAATGCTATAAATAAATAAAAAAATAAATAAATATAAATAAAAGTTTGTTTCAAAATAAATAAATAAGACAACTACCCTATGTCCTTTGTCTTTTTGTAATGTTATAAATAAATAAAATATAAATAAACAAGTTTATTTCAACATAAATAAGACAATTGTCCTATGTCTTTTTCTAATGCTATAAATAAATAAATAAATAAATATAAATAAACAAAATTGTTTAAAAAATAAATAAGACAATTGTCCTATGTCTTTTTGTAAGGTTATAAATAAATAAATAAATAAATATAAATAAACAAATTAGTTTAAAAAAAATAAAATAAATTAAAAAAATTAAAAAAAATAAAACTGATCACATTACCGCTCTGCTTTAGACACTGAACTATTATTTTGGTATTTTATTTTTTTATTTATTGATTTTTAACATTTTATTCTTGTAATTTTTAGTCTTGCAAAATTATATTTATTGTTGTTTATTTATTTATTTTTTTATGTGAAGCACTTTGGGCTGCATGTTTGTATGAACTGTGCTACATAAATGTTTATGTTTATTTATTTTGCACAATTTAATACTACACAACAAAACAAAAAAAATTAATTAATTAATAATACACAGTGCAGAAAGAGGCAAAAAACCCACTGGGCTTATCCGAAGCCTCCAACCTAGAGACAAGATTAATATAAAGAAATAATATGACTACATAATAGTGATAACAAACAATTAGAACAAGATATATATAATAACAACAATAACAATAAATATATCAAATCAAATAGAGTTGAGACTATTAGCAGTATTTCTGAGTAGCCTTATTATTTATTTCAAACTAATTTTATTAGTTTATCTGTACTGGATATTAGAATGGAAACCTCTCTCTGTATTTTTAAAAAGGAAATTAAATTCAATCTGGATGTCTTTTAATTTGATTTAAAGCTTTAATCATAGGCTTTTACATTATTTTGGTATTCTAGTGTTTATTTTACTTTTTTATTGATTGATTTTTAACATTTTATTCTTGCAAAACTATATATATTTTTTTTTTATGTGAAGCACTTTTGGCTGCATGTTTGTATGAGCTGTGCTACATAAATAGAGTTGAGTTGAGAACATTAGCAGTATTTCTGAGTAGCCTTATTATTTATTTCAAACTAATTTTATTAGTTCATCTGTACAGGATATTAGAATGGAAACCTCTCTCTGTATTTTTAAAAAGGAAATTAAATTCAATCTGGATGTCTTTTAATTTGATTTTAATCTTTAATCATAGGCTTTTACATTATTTTGGTATTCTAGTGTTTATTTTATTTTTTTATTTATTGATTTTTAACATTTTATTCTTGCAAAACTATATTTATTGTTGTTTATTTTTTTTCATGTGAAGCACTTTAGGCTGCATGTTTGTATGAACTGTGCTACATAAATAGAGTTGAGTTGAGACCATTAGCAGTATTTCTGAGTAGCCTTGTTATTTATTTCTAATTTTAGTCATGCATTTAAGAGCTGTAGGTGAAGGGAGTGTTTCGGGCAGGTGGAGGTGTGAATCAGGAGAGAGTGCTTGCATGCATAAGGGGGATACCCACATGGGGCCGACCTAGTAACCGGTACCGACCCACCGTGCTACCGCCTCCTCTGGGCCGAATTTAAGCCTTAAAGTTGGGCCGAATTTAAGGTTAATATCACGCAGACACACATGTGTGATTTGGACCGGAAACTCTGCGTATTTCTTGCAGGAATGAGTTATTGAACCTTAAATGTCCCAAAAACATCAAAGAGTCTGGCAGCTTTCGCACTGACGTCACTGCGTATCCTGCATCACTGCCTGTGTTTTAACGTTAACATGTTATTGATTCTTATTATACATCACTGCGGATATTAGACACGAAACAAACACACTGACACGTTTTATATTCAGCTAAGATTCAAGCTGCTGTCTGCCGGGGAATCAATGCTAACGAGGAGCTAACGTTAGCTTCCTCTGTGATGTCGGAGAAGCGAAACATGAATTTAACATTATTTCACACAGATTACATCATTAATAACATTATACTCACATACCTGCGTAGCCGCTGTTTCACCGACCTGACTGAGCTGACGGTGGATTGAAATAATATGTAACAAATGAGCTATTTATCTAGTGATGCAGCTAGCTGGCTACAAGTTGTCGTGCCAACAGATGTTTTGGTTTTGATGTGTGACGTAGAGCGCGTCATCGGGAGGACACGCCCAACGTCAACAGTGACAATAAAGTTTTTCATTGTTGAAAAATATAAAATTTCAAAATAAGACAATTACCCTATGTCCTTTTGTAACGCTATAAATAAATAAATAAATAAATAAATAAATATAAAAGTTTGTTTCAAAATAAATAATACAATTAATCTATGTCCTATGTCTTTTTGTAACGCTATAAATAAATAAATAAATAAATAAATAAATAAATATAAAAGTTTGTTTCAAAATAAATAGATAAATAATACAATTACCCTATGTACTATGTCTTTTTGTAATGTTATAAATAAATATAAGAGTTTGTTTCAAAATAAATAAATAAATAAGACAATTACCCTGTCCTATGTCCTTTTGTAATGTTATAAATAAATAAATAAAAAAGTTTGTTTAAAAATAAATAAATAAATAAGACAATTAATCTATGTCCTATGTCTTTTTGTAATGTTATAAATAAATAAATAAATACATATAAATAAACAAATTTGTTTAAAAAATAAATAAATAAACAATTGCCCTATATCCTTTTTGTAATATTATAAATAAATAAAACAATAAAATACATACACAAATATAACATATAAGTCAAAGATAAAGAGCTATACATGTTTTATTTGACGAAGCATCATAACAGCTTTCAAACATTTGCATAGTTTATATGTTTATGTCTCTAACAATAACGAGGACGTTTTGGATTGATAAGCACAAAATATTTTTCTCCGCTGTGCAACTTTTTAAAACCCTTTAAAGTAAAACACGAGAATCCAGCATAGTTTAAAGTTCATAAAGTGCTAATGCTTTTACACAGCCAGTCTCCACTCTAAAACTTTATTTAAACATCCTACATTAAGTATCGAGACTGAGAAATACTGAGGAGAATAAACACCATGTTTGTTAACGACGCTGAGGTTAGAATCCGATTCACAGTTAAGGGGGAAGTTAAGGGAAACAGGATCTGGTCCAATGTGGTCTAGATGTGAAAAAAAGCAGTGTAATCTCCCTTTTTTTTTTGCATTTTTACAAATAGAATAAAGGTTTCACACATTTGAAACTGTGTTTTAAAGAGTGTCTGGTTTCTCTGGGATAATCTATACCAGATTTGACCAGTCTAGGTGTACTGGTTTTTGATTTGGACCTGGTCAAATGTGGTCTAGATGTCCCTTTTTTTGCATTTTCACTAATAGAATCAAGGTTTCACACAATTGAAACTGGGTTTCAGACGGCGTCAAGGCTTTACCTAAAATGTCTAACATGCTCTCACAACAGTAACAGGTGAAAAAAACGGAGGATCGGTCGCCCAGTAACGTAAGTTAATTTCCCCTTAACTTTCCCCTTAACTGCTGAATCAGGAGCTGACTTCAGCGTCGTCGTTTGTTATTACTGTGAATATTCTTGGCAGCTAGATCAGACACAACTAACTAAAGTTAATAACTTCTAATCGTCTATCACCAGTGCAATTAAGACAGTTTGGACCTGAAGACCAGCCTGTGATCTGAAATGTGTTTATGAAATATAAAGTGCAGCATGTGTTCACTAATAAGATCAGTTTCTAAATGTCTTAGTGGAGGAATGTGCAACTTCTGCTGTTGGAGGCCAGAGCTGCTCTGAAGACAGAAATAGATAATCTCACTTTTTGATTTACAGCGTCAATTTCACCCAAATTACAAAGCAAACAGGACGTTTTACTCCAGATTATAAGGATCAATATCATGTATCAGTACTGATTAAGTCTCGTTTAGGGATCTTACTGGATCTGTGAGCGTTGTAGTTATAAAATACAGCATTAACAGGCAGCGCAGAGGAGAGAACCAACCAGCTGGCCTGTAAACTAGATTTATTTTTCTAATCCAGTGATGGATAGATAGATACGATATAGATCGGCAATGAGTCATAGTCCATGGATGTATAAAGAGACGTCTCTCGTATGTCGTAGTGTTCACATATTTCTGATTCTCTGAATAACTGGTGTTCACTTTCAGTATCGTTGAGTTTAATTTGCTGATTTGCTTCAGGGTGAAACTTTGTCTAAATACTTTGACGAATAATATCTAGGAAGTTCTTCTTTTGTTGGCAAAATTAACATTTAAATTAACAAACTGATACCTGAATTTCTTCCATCAATGTTGATGAAATAAAGTGGAACCATCATGTTAAATGAAATAGTCCCTATGAAAGACACTGTGGCACATTGCTCCACCTCTCTAATGTCTTTACTGTGTAACATAACGTATAATAAATAAATAGCTGCATGGCTCTTTTGTTCTTTCCATTGAGGTTTAATTCTGTCTCAGAGAAGCTCTGACTCTTAAACATGTTCATAGAGATGAAACAGCACTCGGTGTCTTTGCAAAATAGTCCAACATTTAAGGGAAGCGTGCCTGTTTCCCATAAACAGTCAAATGTACGACAGCGTATGAGCACCATTGTAGGTTCAAAAAAATTAGAGAGCAGTGGGAGCATTTATTGAATTTTCTGAGAAAAAAAAACTCTGATATTCTGTGAGATTAAAGTTGTAAATTTACGGGACAAACTAACAAATTTACGAGGAGAAACATTTAACATTATCTGAGATTATAAAGTCATACATTTACGACAGAAAAACTGGGATATTCTCTGAGATTAAAGTCAGAAATTTACGAGAAAAACTTACTGGAAAACCTTTTTTTCCTCTTAAAGGTGGAGTCTGTGATTCTTATCTAATACACTTTTTTGTCAAATTCAGCGAATATGTCCTCGCGGTTCGCTATCTGTCCGTTCTGTGTGTGTGCTGAAAAAACATCCGGTGTTCACACACAGCCCTTTAAATAGGAAACAAAGTGTATCGGATTAGAATCAAGGACTCTACCTTTAAATTTGTGAGTTTTATCTCATACATTTACCACTTTAATCTGAGAGAATATCAGAGTTTTTTCTTGGAATATTACCCCCTTTCCCCCGGTTCTGTAATTTATTTTTTGTTACTTACATCGGCGTTAATACGTCGTCGTGCAAATGAGACGAACAAGCACAACTCCCTAAGTGTTGGACTGTTCCTCCACGTTGAGATCTCATGTGTAGCGTGTGAAACAGATCTTTTATCTCAGTCAGAGGGGTCGGGGCTGATGCAGACCTGCCGTCTCCGGGCTCAGAGCCGGACTGTGTATTGCCTTCGAGGGACTCCAGTTCCCCAGAGAAGCCTGGACGGCCTTACGATGAGCCAGCCGGTGTGTGATGGAGAACCCGGCGTTTCCCTCCAGCTGAGACAAAACCACGAGCACCTGTCTGAGAGAGAAGCGAAGCCTCCGTCACATCCAACACATCATCGTGTTAATATAATAATTCAGAAGTTCAATACAAGCATACAAACAAATCATATCATGTAGTTCAAATACAAGTTTATCTGGATCTAATGACATTTAATGTCTTTTGGTAAAATCTATGAAAACGTGAATTACTCACCGCCCCAGGCGGGAATGCTCCTTTGGCCAATCAAATACATGCAAATGCACGTTCCTGGTGGACGACTTAGTAACGTGAACGCCGTATTTCTACTGTTCACCTCATGATCGTCGCAGCAGAAGGTAAAACAGTAACTTTACAGAGCTGTGCAATCCAATTTCCGAGGACCACCTTCCCAAAGAAATGACAAACTGGACTATAAATATGTGTGATGCCAGTGTCAGCTGTAATGACCCACATAAATATTCAGCTCACCCTCAGTCATCACTGCCTGCCATTATGAATCCAAAGTATTCAGGGTCATATGTCCACACCACTCGCTTTGGAGTTTTTACTGGTGTAGAGTTGTCTCCAACATCACTTTCAAAAAACGCTCCATTCTGGGTCAATGCATCCGAGACACATAATGTCTGTAAATAGGAGACTCGTGGGTACCCATAGAACCTATTTTCATTCACATATCTAGAGGTCAGAGGTCAAGGGACCCCTTTTTCTCTCAAAATTTAGCGCAAGTTTGGAGCGTTATTTAACCTCCTTCCCGACAAGCTAGTCTGACATGGCAGGTTTTATAGGTTCATATGATACCAGTATCGGACTTTTCTTCTGCCTTTCTTTCGGACATTTTCTGGACCTTTTTTGGACAATTTTCAGATTTTTTTTTTTGTTTTCTAACATTTTTCAGACCTTTTTTTTGGACATTTTTCAGACCTTTTTTTAGACTTTTTTTTTTTTTTTTTTTTTTACATTTTTCAGATATCTTTTTTTGGACATTTTTTAGACTTTTTTTTTTTAAAACATTTTTAAGACTTTTTTTTTTTTTTTTACATTTTTCAGACCTTTTTTTTGGACACTTTTAGACTTGTTTTTTTTTTTTTTTTTACATTTTTCAGACATCTTTTTTTGGACATTTTTTAGACTTTTTTTTTTTTTAAACATTTTTAAGACTTTTTTTTTTTCATTTTTCAGACCTTTTTTTTGGACACTTAGATTTTTTTTCGGATATTTTTCTGACTTTTTTTCTGACATTTTTTAGACTTTTTTATTCGGACATTTTTCTGTCTTTTTTACGGAAAGTTTTTTTAGACTTTTTTTTTTTTTTTTTTTACATTTTTCAGACATTTTTTTTTTTTTTAAATTTTTAAGACTTTTTTTTTTTTTTTACATTTTTCAGACTTTTTTTTTGGACACTTTTAGACTTTTTTCTGATATTTTTCTGACTTTTTTTCTGACATTTGTTAGAATTTTTTATTCGGACATTTTTCTGTCTTTTTTACGGAAAGTTTTTGGTCATTTTTTCGGACAAAAACCCTCACACATACACATATATGGAGGTCAGAGGTCAAGGGACCCCTTTGAAAATGGACATGACAGCTTTTCCTCGCCAAAATTTAGCGCAAGTTTGGAGCGTTATTTAACCTCCTTCATGACAAGCTAGTATCTGTCTTCACTCTAGCTCTAAAACTGAACCTGCTAGAGCCTCTGAAAGACAGTAAAGTCGGGTCTCGGAGGGTAAACATAAAATAGATTCAGAAAGTGACGGCATGTTTATTTATATTGCAGATGTTGTTGTAATTCTAGTGTGTCGGTGTCAGCGGTGCTGAGTGCTGCAGTGAACCTGTGCAGAGGAGGGATGCTGTCGATGGTTCTGAGGCTGCTGCGCGTCGACACCACGTTGAAGCTGTCGCTGCAGTCACATGACACGTGGAGGTGATGTCTCGGATGTCGGTTCTCCACCATGACGATGAGCCCGGCCCAGCCGTGGGTCAGGTAGTAACAGGTCATCCCCTCTCGACCCTGTGGAGCACCAAGTACTCAGATACACTTATAGAAGTAGAAGCAGGCTTTTTAAAGAGTTCATTTATCTTACCTCGTGTCTCTCTCCTTTAGTTTCTGTCAGCTGGATGACGGCGTCGGCGATGGTGGTGTTGGAGGCGGTTACCTGCTCCACCATCACCAGTCTGGAGCTGTAGACCGCCAGCATGTAACCAGGCACCTCTGATCGGCCGCAGCTCGCTGAAAAGACACAACGCGGGCTTATTAACACATTTAAATGATGTGAAATTAAAGTGACATTTTGGACTTCAGTGAGAGACGAAAATAAAAATCATTCTTTTTTATTGCCCAATGTTCTAACAAAACATGAAAATTAATCTGAAGCAATATGTATGTTATTAGGACCGTTGTAGGTAAGAAATAAAAAAATGACAGAGCCGGGGGAGGGGGGTAATATTCAGAGAAAAAACACAACAAAAAAGGCCGAAGAAAGGCAGGAAAAAAGTCTGACATATGTTCGATAAAAAGTAAAAAGAAAAAAAAAAGTAAAAAAAAATATGTCTAAAAAAAAAAAAGGCCAGAAAGTGTCCAAAAAAATGGCCAAAGAAAAGTCCAACGTATGTCTGAAAAAAGTCCAAAAAATGTGCGAAAAATATCACAAAAGTGCAGGAAAAAAGTCTGACATGTCCGAAAAAAAGTCCAAAAAATGTCAAAAATAAGTCTGAAAAAAAGGCCAGAAAGTGTGTTCAAATATCCACAAAATGTCGAAAAAAAAAGGCCGAAAAAAGTCTGACATATGTCCAAAACATCTGCGAAAAATATCCCAAAAATGCCTGGAAAAAAGGCCGAAACAAAGTCTGACATATGTCCTAAAAAAAGTCCAAAAAATGTAAAATAAAATAAGTCTGAAAAAAAGGCGAGAAAGTGTTCGAAAAATGGCCAAAGAAAGTCTGACATATGTCCGAAAAATATTTCGGGGATTAAAGTAGTAAATTTACGAGAACAATCTTATTATTATACATTTGAAAGAATAAAATCAGAAATTCTCTGGGATTAAAGTCACAAATTTAAGAGAAAAAAACCCTCAGCATGTTGTTTTCCTTGTATCAGGAAAAGAGAGTAAACCGGGCTGATGTTGGCGGTCTCACCTGTCCCGTCCGTGCCGGCGCTGTGCCAGTGGTTGAAGGCGCAGCAGAGCACGGCGTATTCTCCCGGCTCCAGCATGACGTCGCAGCCGACAAACCTCCTCACGGAGCGGCGGCTGTGAGCCAGCAGACGGCCGAGCGCCGGCGTCCCCGAGCTGTCGTAGGAAACCCGAAACAACAACACGCACAGATCCAGCAGGTGGCTCTCTGCTGTGTCCCATCGCCTGAGGACACAGGAGACGGAGACAAGTCCAGTTTAAGCTTTAAGTTTAATTCTGTTATTACTTCCTATACTGTATATTTGCATTATGGCTGACGATACGGACGACTTTCTGACTGTTTAAATGTGACAACAAATATGATTTAATTGTTTGATTCAATAATGAATCAAATATGAATCTCAGATTATTTTGCATGTGATTTCACCAAAGAATGTTAAAAAAATGTCCAAAATATATGTGAAAAATGTGTGAAAAATTATCGAAAAATGTAAGAATAATATCAGAAAGATGTGTGAAAAATATCCAAAATATATGTGATAAATGTGTGAAACATGTCTGAAAAATATGTGTGAAATGTGTGAAAAAATGTTTAAAAAATGTCCAAAATATATGTGAAAAATGTGTGAAAAATGATCGAAAACTGTAAGAATAATGTCAGAAAGATGTGTGAAAAATATCCAAAATATATGTGATAAATGTGTGAAACATATCTGAAAAATATGTGAGAAATGTGTGAAAAATGTTTAAAAAATGTCCAAAATATATGTGAAAAATGTGTGAAAAATTATCGAAAACTGTAAGAATAATGTCAGAAAGATGTGTGAAAAATATCCAAAATATATGTGATAAATGTGTGAAACATATCTGAAAAATAAGTGAGAAATGTGTGAAAAATGATCGAAAAATGTCAGAATAATGTCAGAAACGTGTGAGAAATGTCTGAAAAAATGTGTGAAAAATGTCCAAAAATATGTGGAAAATTATCAAAACATTTTTTGAAAAATATGTGAGAAATTTGTGAAAAATATCCAAAATATATGTTGGAAAAGTATGTGGGAAATGTCCGAAAAATGTTCGAAAAACATTTGAGAAATGTCCGAAAAATTTTCAAAAAATGTCCAAATTATAGATGAAAAATGTTGGAGGACAAAGTGCCGAGACGAGGAGAGAAGGGAGGCGAAACGCTGTGGTCCAAATAATACGACTTTATTGTTATTAAGATGGAGAAAGTTTGCTGCTATCCCGGACTTTAGATTCTGGATTCTGAATGAGGAGATCCTTTTAGGAATTCTTAATGAAGTATTTGAACTTTCTTGTGGGAAAAACAATGTCATACACAAATTATTATTCCAAGCAGAGTATTTTTTTAATGTCTTAAAACATGCCTGCAAGGATCTTTAGCTATATTCCCAACAGTGATGGTGTTCTTGAATACTTTAATTTACTTTGTGATACAGCAGGTTAGTCAGATTATTCACTGAGATAGAGAGAGACAATCATAGAGGGTTTACAATGGAGATGATCGTTGTTGAATGACTACGTTTATATGCACTAAATATTCAGTTTTTTGCCCTTATTCCAAAAAAAGACAATATTCCCACTAAGTTGTTTACATTGCTAATATTCCACTAATATTCCCGTTTACATGCAGCTGTTCGTACTCTGACTAACGTAACCGGTGGCGAACACAGCCTCCCTTTTTCATTCCTTCAACCACCTTCTTGAAAAGGTCGGCGTCACGATATTTATCCAAAAAACTGTTGATATCTAAGTCTTTCATCATGTTTAACAGTAGGTGTGTTTCTCCTTCTTTTGGAGCATGCGTTAGTGCTGACCGATGAATCGTATCATCATCGCGATAAACACATCGATGATAAAGAAAAATCATTTTATTTATGGATGGTTACTGAAACCCGGTGTTAAATTGGAGTATTAACAGGAGAAGATAACATAAGATCATGTTGTTGCTTCACTCTGAATAATCTCCATCAACACCAGAACCTTGTAGAGGAAGGAGCCCAAACTGACCAATCACAGTTCTTCACGTCCTCATCTCTAATGTGAACGTATCTCAGACGTGTTACGGTTAACGTTGTCCTACCTGCTGCCCTGCTGGAATAAAGCCAGCTCCATGGCCGTTCTCTCCAGCACGGTGATGGACACCACCGTCACCGGCACGTCGGCTCCTCGGGGGAAAACACCCGGCGCTCGGACCTCCTGCCAGTCTGAATGAATCTTACAGATATCCACTGAGTCAAAGTACCTGCCAGGGTCAAACACACACTCACAGACATGTGTCAACACATTACGTTATTTCATTCATGCTTTTTCTGACCAAGTAAGCAATATATGTATGTATATATGAACAGAGTTTAAGAGACCACAACGTTGTAAAAAAAAGTGCAGCCTTCATTAACTCCTGATCTACCTGATGAAGTCCCAGAAGTCCATCCAGAACAGACCGTCTTCGGCTCGCTGGGCGCACAGCTCCTTCTTCAGGTGTGGAGGCCAGTTTGGCCAGTCGTCCGCCCAGGGTCCGGTCCAGGAGAAACGGCCCCACGGGTTCCTCAGCTGCAGTAACCTTTAAAAAACAGGAAGCAGATGTTAGACGCTGCTTAATAATAATTAAATCTCAAAATACAGCATGAACGAGCCTGAAAGGACTGAAGGTGTACGAATGTTTCCAAGAAGCTATGTGTTACAGAATGATCCCCGTTAGTTCCACTCTGCATTTAACAGATTTCAAATTTGGAGGAAATAATTTCAGATTTTGTGGAGTGACTCTTCATCTAATGTCATTTGTATTTATGCAAATATAAAAAGGTAAACTCGTGTTTCTTTTCTCACCACAGTCTTCCTTGTGGCTCATGTAAATCACATGCATGTTTACACTAAACGTAGTGCAGAGGCAGAATTTTTCCACACAAAACTGACGTTTACAAACAGTGTGACTTTACTAAATCCAGAGGAATGTGTGAAACACGTCCAAAAAATATAAGAAAAATATGTGAAAAACTTCCGAAAAATTTGAGAAATGTGTGAAAAATGTTTAAAAAATGTCCAAAATATATGTGAAAAATGTGTGAAAAATTATCGAAAAATGTAAGAATAATGTCAGAAAGATGTGTGAAAAATATCCAAAATATATGTGATAAACATGTGTGAAACATGTCTGAAAAATATGTGAGAAATGTGTGAAAAATGATCGAAAAATGTCAGAATAATGTCAGAAACGTGTGAGAAATGTCTGAAAAAATGTGTGAAAAATGTCCAAAAATATGTGGAAAATAATCAAAATTTTTTTTGAAAAATATGTGAGAAATGTGTGAAAAATATCCAAAATATATGTTGGAAAAGTATGTGGGAAATGTCCGAAAAATGTCTGAAACATGTTCGAAAAACATTTGAGAAATGTCCGAAAAATTTTCAAAAAATGTGTGAAAAATGTCCAAATTATAGATGAAAAATGTTGGAAAATTATTTGCAGAATGCCCGAAAAATTAGTGAAAAATGTCCAAAATATAGGTGAAAATAGTGTGAAAAAATGTAAAAAAAAAAAAAGGTCCGAAAAATGTGTGAATCAGAAAAGCTGGCTGCTTATGAAACCAATCACTGTTAAAACTACTGTGTTAATTAAAATGGGAACACTGAGGACAAGATTTACTATGAAAATGGTGCAACATATTCAACCTCTGTCAACATGTCTCCTCCTATTAATTTACGAGACTTACTCTGCAAAAACAAAACACACTCGTTAAAATGACACGCAAACTGTGACTCTACTCTGTAAGGTAACAGATTTTAAAGTTTGAAGAAATAGAGCAATGGTTATTGGCAGATAGTTGAGTTTGGGACTCATTAGCAGAATCATTTACTATTAATTAGAACCCTGTCCTCAGCTGTATTCTCGATATGGACTCACTTAATCTACCGGTTCATTTCCTGGGAAACGAAACAGACTTGAGTCCTCACCTGTGACCGTCTACGTCCCTCACATCGAGGACAGAGTAAGCGTGTCTTGGACGTAAACCCAGGGACTCGTACTCCGAGTCATCCACCTTCATGTTACCACCTCCACAAGACGCCCCCATCAGGAAACTAGCAGCAATAAGAAGAGTTAGGATTCGTTTTTTAACAGAAAAGTATTTTCAGAGACGTTCCCTGACACTCACCCTGCTTCTTTGGAGCTCAGCATTTTGGCCCAGATGAGGTCAGTGTCGATGGGCTCCTCCTTGGGGTTGGTGGCGCTGACCTGGAGGGCCAGCGACTCGCAGGGGGCCCCGGTCAGCGTGGACAGGCCCTCGATAGCACGACCTGCCTGCAAAGCAAAGTAGGAGCCGTGGAGCTTGGCCAGCGCTTTCTCAATCAGAGCCACCCAGAGCTGCTTCCGCTGGGCCTGGAGAGAGAAGACGAGAAAGAAAGGTTGAATTATCTCCTGTACCACAGCTTCAAAATCACATCTGGTGGTCAGCAGAGGAACATCAACCCTGCACATTAAGAGGGTAGCTATGGGATCCCCCACTCCGCCTGTTCAGCTTTATTCATTTGTTTTATGTAATAAAATAAATATATATATACTAAGAAATAAACTTGAAATTTAAGGTTGAAATAATGTCCCTAATGCTGCATTCACATGGAATCAGGCAGACGGTTAACATCTATGGAGGACAGAACCTGCCAAAATAAAAAAAAAAATAAAAAAATATATATGTGAAAAATTTGTGAAAAAATATGTGAGAAATGTCCAAAATATACGTGAAAAATACATGAAAAATGTCCAAAATATATGTGAAAAATGTCAAAGACGTGTGGAAAATGTTTAAAACGTGTGAAAAATGTTGGAAAAAATGTGTGAAAAATATGTGAGAAATATCCAAAAAATTTGTGAAAAATGTCCAAAATATATGTGAGAAATGTCCAAAATATACTGTTTGTGCAAAATGTGTGAGAAACGAAATATGTTAAAAATGTCGAAAAAAAATGTGAAAATGTAAAAAAAAAAAATGTGTGAAAAATATCTAAAATATGAGTGAAAAATGTGAGAAATGTGTAAAAAATGTGTGAAAAATAAATGAAAAATGTCCAGAATATACGTGAAAAATGACGGAAAAATAACGAAAAATATCTAAAATATGTGTGAAAAATGTACGAAAAAATGTCTGAAACATGTTCGAAATCTAGATGAAAAATGTTTCAAAAAAATGTCCAAAATATGTGTGAAAATGTGTGAAAAATATCTAAAGAACATGTGAAAAATGTCATAAAAATGTGTGAATCAGAAAAGCCAACTGTTTATCTATGACAGGGACACTGTTAAAACCACTGTGTCAATTAAAATGGGAACACTGAGGACCAGATTTACTATGAAAACAGTGCAACGCAAATATTTTCAATGAACTTGTGAGACGGGGAGAGAGAGGAGGGTGACGGAGTCCAGCAGCTAAGAGTACAACAGGTGGAGTCATACAGCTGATGAATAACAGTTGAGTGTTTAGAGTTGAACGTTTCACCTGAGAGAAGAGGAGGTGTCCGTTGTCGTCACACGGCAGCATGTCGTCCACCAGCACGGTGGTCCACGAGCCGTCTTTGCACAGACGCACCTGATAGGCTCCTTCTTCACACAGCGAGCGCGTCACCATCACTTTCTCCACCAGCTCGGGACGTTCAGCCAGAACAGCCAAGGCACTCAGGAACCTGAGGAACATGTAGACACACTGAATAACTTTTAGTGCACAAATCTCTGTGAATACAGTATTAAAGTAGGCAGAACAATATGCTGTTAGAATATCATTTAAATACAGATTATTATTCCTGTGAGAAGCACTTTTGACGGTCAATATTTTCCTTATTTCCAACCTGTTTGTAGAGTTTCAGGCAATAAAAACAGCAACTGACAGCTGATAGATGTTTTTGGTTTCTTGTGTTAAGTTGGGTCACATCTACTGGCTGATGAGTCCATATATTACTCCAGAAAAGCTAAATAAATGAGGACAATCCAAGGGAACATTTTTCCATTGTATGTAAATATATATATGTATTTATTTTTTTGCACATCAATTACTCAAATTTTTTCTGCATATATTTTTTAATTTATTTATTTTAATGTTATGTAATTAATTAATTTTTATCCCATAATTTTTCCTTATTCTTTTCCCTATTAATATTTCCACAATTCTTTAATCACTAATTTATTCTTTTATTTATTTCTCTTTATATTTCTAATTTTTTTGTTTATTTACATATTTGTTCTTTTATTTATTATTCTTTATATTTCCAGATTATTTTTATTTACTTATTTATTCTTTTATTTATTCCTGTTTGTATTTCACATTTTTTTATATACTTATTCATTCTTTTAGTTATTCCTCTTTATATTTCCACATTTTTTTATTTACTTATTTTTTTATTCCTCTTTGTATTCCACATTTTTTATTTACTTATTCATTCTTTTATTTATTACTCTTTATATTTCCACATTATTTTTATTTACTTATTTATTTTTATTTATTCCTGTTTGTATTTCACATTTTTTTATATACTTATTCATTCTCTTAGTTATTCCTCTTTATATTTCCACATTTTTTTATTCACTTATTTTTTCTTTTATCTATTCCTCTTTATATTTCCACTTTTTAATTTAATTATTTATTCTTTTATTTATTTCTCTTTATATTTCCACATTTTTTTATTGACTTATTTTTTTATTCCTCTTTGTATTCCACATTTTTTATTTACTTATTTATTCTTTTATTTATTCCTCTTTATATTTCCACATTTATTTTCTTATTCTTTTTTATGGCACTCCTATGACTCCATAGATGTATATCCTTAGAAATAATTACCTCTTCTATTCAGAGAAAACAATAACTATTTTAAAAAGTATGGGGTCCTTTTATTAATGATCTTGAACATACAAACTGGGTCGGCGGAGTGAATTAGTTATATTATAAAAATAATTAAATTATAAAAATAATTATAGTTATATATCGTTTATGCTTCTTGAAAATCTAATGAAGAAAGGGTAAAAAAAAAATAACAATACATTTGGGCTACATCTGTTTTTGTGTTTTTGTGCATGTGCAATGCAGTATGAGTGGATTCAGCAGTAACCGTGGGCTCACCAGCAGTTACCCAGAAGTCCCTGCAGGATGTCGGACGGGCGAAGCGTGCGGAAAACGGACCACTTCACCGCGCGGTCTCTCAAGTTGCAGCAGTTGATTTCTTGAGGACGAAGCCACTTCCTGACCCGATGCTGGACGCTGTCGTCCGCCGGGAAGCCCACGGACTTCGGATCGGGAGGGAAGCTGTCGTCCACAAACGTCACGGCGTTCTGGGGAACGAGCGAATCAAATAGATCACAGAAACAACTCAAGTGTGTTGTAGGAAAAGAAACAGACTTTATGGTCAAACATGACGTGAAGGAAGAAGAAGCGAACCTCTCTGCAGAAGCTGACGATGTTCTCCCACAGCTCCTTGGCCTCTCCTTCGTCACTCTGTCGCAGCGCCTCCACCAGCATGCTCTCCTTCCTCTTCGGGGACACAGCTGGTCGGAGCTGGGCGACGTGCAGCTGAGGAGTGTGGCAGGCCAGGCAGTGTTTGGCTTTCACCTCGTTAATGAGAGTGCACGCCGGACACGGCCACTCCTCTGTCCTGTTAACGACGCACGGTGGGAACGACGCAGAGGCTGCAGGTGACAGCGGTGACATTTCCTCCTTCAGGATGCTGAGCCGCCTGCTGGGCAGCAGCTCTGGTTGGGCGGAGAGGTGTGAAACCGCGAGCGTTGACGGAGAAGGACTTAAGTTGTGAGTTTGACTGAGGCAACCTTCTGGAGGTGGCACCTCTCTGCGGCTGCAGGGAAGAGGATGATGACCTGAAGACGCTCCACTGAGCACTGAGGAGTTTGTGTGTGGATGTGAAGCCTCCGCCGGTAAACACTCTCCTCTGGTTGATATGGAAAGGGACAGCGCGCCCGCTGCAGGCTCTTGCTGTTGTTCTCCTGTTTGATCTTCAGGCATGAGCAAGGCGGCGGTGGGGATGTGGGGGAGAGACAGTTTACGTGGTCCGCCACAAGCAGAGCAGGACATGGAGGTAGGGGTGTTCTGCAGAGTGCACCTCAAACACTCCCAAACCAGGCTGTTTATAATGGCGTCCTGCGGCCTCAGTGGACCGGAGCAGCTGCTGGAGCGCTGAGGCCGGGGCTGGTCCTCAGACGGGCCCCGGGGTCGGTCCGGCGCTCCGGCGTAACCACACAGAGAGCAGGCCAGGCTGTCGGGGGGGTTGGCCAGCGTGCAGCGAGGGCAGGACCAGCGACCGTCCTCCTTGCTGGTCCCCTGCCAAATCCACCGGGTGTCGGGTTTTCGCCGAGGGGCTTCACAGATGGAGCAGCGAGGGGCGCCGGCTGCGTTGAGGAAAGTGCAACAGCCACAAGCCCACTGGCTCCTCTGCATGGGCATCGACCCAGAAGAGAAACTGGAGAGAAAGCACAACTCTTCAGAATATTTAGATATATTATATCATATTATATATTATGACATTCTTCACATTCTGTTTATGTATATTTTGTGGTCGTGCATTGCTGTATAGTTACTGCACTTTATTGTATATAAACCTATTTTAACACATCTGTATGTATATAAGTACATAATACTTGTGTTGCATTCACACCAAGAGCGAAGCCAGAAGTCAGATACACTGACTGTATCTAGCAGCCACACGTCTCTACTGAGGTATGAACCCTAAATAAACAGATTGTGCTGTGATTTAATATCAATAAACGGATCAAAATGATGCTGAAATAACTACATAATGATGCTGATCGGCCGAACCCTCCTTTCCAGCACCTTGGAGTAGACTTTACCAGGGAGGCTGAGTAGTGTGATGCCCCTGTAATTGGCACACACTCTCTGGTCCCCCTTTTTGAAGAGGGGAACCACCACCCCTGTCTGCCACTCCGTAGGCACTGTCACCGACTTCCACGCAATGTTGAAGAGACGTGTCATCCAAGACAGCCCCTCCACACCCAAAGCTTTCAGCATTTCTGGACGGATCTCATCAATCCCCGGGGCTTTGCCACTGTGGAGTTGTTTGACTACCTCAGTGACTTCCACCAGGGAAATTGATGATGATCCCCCATCAGCTTCTGCCTCTACAAAAGAGGGCGTATTAGTCGGATTCAGGAGTTCCTCAAAGTGCTCTTTCCACCGCCCGATTACCTCCTCAGTTGAGGTCAACAGTGTCCCATCCTTACTGTACACAGCTTGGATGGTTCCCCGTTTCCCCCTCCTGAGGTTCCGGACGGTTTTCCAGAAGCACCTTGGTGCCGACCGAAAGTCCTTCTCCATGGCTGCTCCGAACTCCTCCCACACCCGCTGCTTTGCCTCCTTCACGGCAGCGGCTGCTGCCCGTTGGGCCTGTCGGTACCTTGCAACCGCCTCCGGAGTCCTCCGAGATAACATATCCCGGAAGGTCTCCTTCTTCAGTCGGACGGCTTCCCTGACCACCGGTGTCCACCAAGGTGTTCGAGGGTTGCCGCCCCTTGAGGCACCTAAGACCTTTAGACCACAGCTCACTGCCGCAGCTTCAGCAATGGAAGCATTGAACATCGGCCACTCGGGTTCAATGCCCCCAACCTCCACAGGGATGCCAGAAAAGCTCCACCGGAGATGTGAGTTGAAGGTCTCTCGGACAGAGGCCTCCTCCAGACGTTCCCAGTTCACCCGCACTACCCGTTTGGGCTTACCAGGTCTGTCCAGAGTCTTCCCCCACCCTCTGACCCAACTCACCACCAGATGGTGATCAGTTGACAGCTCCGCCCCTCTCTTCACCCGAGTGTCCAAAACATGCGGCCTCAGATCAGACGATACAATAACAAAATCGATCATCGACCTTCGGCCTAGGGTGCTCTGGTACCACGTACACTTATGAGCATCCTTATGTTCGAACATGGTGTTTGTTATGGACAGTCCATGACTAGCACAGAAGTCCAGTAACGTCCGACCACTCGGGTTTAGATCAGGGGGGCCATTCCTCCCAATCACGCCTCTCCAGGTGTCTCCATCGTTGCCCACGTGCGCGTTGAAGTCTCCCAGGAGAACTATGGAGTCCCCTACTGGAGCCCCATGCAGGACTCCATTCAGGGTCTCCAAGAAGGCCGAATACTCTGAACTGCTGTTCGGTGCATACGCACACACAACAGTCAGAGTTTTCCCCCCCATAACCCGAAGGCGTAGGGAGGCGACCCTCTCGTCCACCGGGGTAAACTCCAACGTAGCGGCACTCAGCCGGGGATTTGTGAGTATCCCCATACCCGCCCGGCGCCTCGCACCTTGGGCAACTCCAGAGAAGAATAAAGTCCAACCCCTATCCAGGAGTACGGTTCCAGAACCGAGGCTGTGCGTAGAGGTAAGCCCCACCAGATCTAACTGGTAGCGCTCCACCTCCCGCACAAGCTCCGGCTCCTTCCCCCACAGAGAGGTGACGTTCCACGTCCCCAGAGCCAGCCTCTGCCGCCCAGGTCTGGTCCGTCAAGGTCCCTGGCTTTGGCTGCCACCCATGTGGCTGCGCACCCTACCCCAGCGGTTCGTCCCGCAGGTGGTGAGCCCACAGGATGGAGAGGAGGGGGGTGCCACGTTGCTTCTTCGGGGTATCCCCGGCCGGGCTCCGTGGCAAGCCCGGCCACCAGACGCTCGCTGACGGGCCCTCCGTCTGGGCCTGGCTCCAGACGTGGGCCCCGGGCTTCCTCCGGGCCGGGTCACTTGTCCTCTACCTCGATTATTCATTGGGGTACTTTGAACCATTCTTAGTCTGGCCCCTCGCCTGAAACCAATTTGCCATGGGAGACCCTACCAGGAGCACCAGGCTCCAGACAACATAGCTCTCAGGTTCATAGGGACACCCAAACCTCTCCACCACGTTAAGGTGATGGTTCCCGGAGAGGTTGTATGTAATCGCGCCGCACAAAAAGTTTGCTTCGCTCTCGGTGTGAATGTGCCTTTATACCAACTGTATATTATTATATTTAGTAGGCTCATCATGCACAAATGTTTGCATAATTCTTTTACATCCTCGTCCTAAGTTATATATTGTATATATCTTCTTTAAACTCGTCTTTCTATTTTAATTTCCTATTTTATTTTCTTCATTCATAGTTCTTGATCTGTTTTCTTAGCTCTTAGTTGGTCTCTGTGCTGCTGTAACATGTGAATTTATTTGAATTGGCATTAATCATTGACTGCTGATCAGTAAATAATTAGTTTATTGATGTTTTGTCATCCTGAAATAGTTTCCTCGAAGATACTAAAGCTTCAAACATCATTCAGGGATGTTGGTTCCACTTTGGGGCATGACATTATGGTAAAACTCACTGATATAATAACCGCCATAAATATCTTCTGATAGAGAGTATAATGAGAAAAAATATGATAAATGTCTTCAGCTAACTCTGGTTTCATGGAACTGTAAAATCTCGAGGGGAGAGAAGGAAGCCGAGAAGACGAGGGGGGAAAAAATCCAAATATAAATGTGTGCATTAACATTTTTCTGTACGCTGTTGTGGCTCGGAGGAGAAAATTAAAATTCATGAATATGGAAATGATACAAGAAGCTGCACTACAGTAACAACATAAACTGTCCCTCGCAGACAGTGATATATAATATTTATGATTTTGTGTTATATTCCATCCATTTCACCACCACTAAAATCAGTTTACACTGAATTTGGTACAAAAACATCTAAGATTTATGTTCCTCATTGTGCTCAGGCGGTAAAACAGACCCAGATTATCCGTGCGGTGGCATCCAGGGAGAGATTTAGGCTGCAGGAGCCGCTGGGACGTCTGGCCCACATTTTCTAGCTGTAGCTTTGGCATCGGAAACTTCCAGCACAGGCCGACCTGGACGGGTTACTGCGGGGCAAACTGTCGCTAAGATGCAGGTGTTTGTGTGACGCAGAGCTCAGCTTGATCTTCTAAACAGTGGTGGATATTAATGAAGGAGAAATACTTTGTTACTGTACGGGAGGTTTTTACAAAACACCTTCAGTAATTCCTACAAAATACACTCAAACAACACCTAACTAGTATTCACATTAGCTGATGTGTGTCTCTGAATAAATAAATAAATAAATAAATAAATGACTGATGATACCTGCTCTGCCCTTTCTGAGTTGATTGCTAAGACACAACATGAAAGCAACGCCCCCTCGTTTGCATAATGAAGCAGAAATGCATGAAGAAATGTAAAAACTAATGTGTGAATAAATGTATAAAAAAAGAACAGAGATAAATAGGTTTTGGGAAATAAATAAGATGTGACATACAAAGGGAAAAGCATGCATAAATAAATAAATGCTTAAACAATTAAATAAATATATAAATTTAAAAAATAAATATAAAATAAATGCAAACATAAATAAAAAAAAATACATAAATAAAAATAATTGCAAAAATGAATAAATACATTTTAAAAATTTATACAAATAAATGCATAAATAAATAAAATTGGAAATTAAACAGAAAAGTAAATAAATAAGGGAATTTATAAAAGGGGAATAAATAAAGAAGCAAATTAAAACAGAAATATCAATTTATGTCATATTTTATCAATTAATTAATGGCTACATTTATTTAAATATTATTCTTGCTACTGTTAATGGCATATTTATTTATTTATCCATACCCCAAACATTGTTGTAAGTTTAATGTATTTCATCCATTTACTGAAGCTGTTTTTTTAAAGTTTAATCTGTACCTAAAAGATAATCGAGTGGTGTTAATGAATGGAGCTGAAATACTTTTCTACTTTTGCTACAGAAATGTGTACTTTACCTTTTCTATTTTATCTTTCTGACTATATTTTATTTGATTATATTTTCAAGTTAAATTGATAGCTTATTCCATTGCAAATTACCAGGTTACTTTCATTATTTCCTGTAAAACTCACAAATTTACAAGAAAAAAATCGAACATTCTCTGAGATTAAAGTTGTAAATTTACGAGAAAAATTATTGAATATTCTCTGAGATTATAAAGTCACAAATTTACGAGAAAAAAACTCTGGAAATAGTTTTTTTTTTGTCAAGGAACCACATGGCTTCACTTTGCAAGATTGGATCAACCTCATCACAGCACAGACGCCGCCGCTTGATAATAAATTGATAAAGTTTATTATTATTATCATATATAAATCAGGTCTATTCATAAAGCCAAGCAGTTTTTTCTTATACGTTCTAGCTTCAGAAAACATGCATTCAATTTGAAATCCTTCTATTTCTCTTCCACCTAGTTGACAGTGAGAAGATATAAATGGGATTTTTCACCGTGATGTGAATTTATTATCAACATCTTGAAACAACTGGAAACAATTCCACAAATACACCTGACATTTAGAGAAGTTCAAAGCAAGCATCGGACTAAAAGTCACAGATCTTCTTTTTTTTTTTTAAATCTTACTTAAAAAATCTCCTGTTTTATAAAACTTCATCAACACTGTCTTTTCACTGTTGGTCCATTTTGATCTTTATGCCTCAAAAGCTTCTCCAGACTCCCGTCTACAGTCCAGTCATCAGGGATTTCCCTGGTCGCGTTACATTTCCTGTCAGAGAGTAACTTGACTCCTGCTACGACCGAGTCTGAGGACAGTGTGGCAGCAGAGGAGACTTAATATACGCTGCACATTAGACACACAGTAATAATTAATAAGTGGAGATTTGAACGACACTCAGGAAGGCTGAGGTTTACTTTATATCGAACAATTCATGAAATATTCATGACCACATTCTGGAGCTCAGGACGTCCACACAAGTGTAGAATATGAATTAAACATCCGCTCCATTCAGCCATCACATTTAAGGTGCAATGTGTGGCGTAAAGACATCAATAAATCATCGTGATCACTCATTTTTACACCTAGAGTTAACAAACAAACAGGAGAAGACTGACAGCCTCTGTTGGCCTGAGTTTATATATTATGTATATACAGTATATATATATATACACTGTATAAATAAAAACATTGTTCTAGCGCCGACACTGTGTTTAAAGGTGTGTCTAACAAGCAGAGTGTTACTTACTATCCGAATAATGCGCCCTTTAAATAGCAGGAAAATACTGCGCCGGACTTTAGACCATTTTTATGGAATATAATATTAAGCTTGTTAAGTTTCAGGGAGCCTTGGCGCTAAATGACACAACAAAGATCACATATTTCAGTTCTCATCCTGCATTATATTCCATATCTGACATTTCTTAATATCTGTTTCTCCTATATTTTATTATCCAGCACTATATCACTTTCTGCACTACATTCACTTTCTCTTTAAATAGTCCTGTATCTCAGTTGTTTACCCTGCACTATATTCATTTTTAACGGTTCTTCTGCACATTGCATATTTTGTTTTATACTCTGTATTACTTACATGCGTCTTGTTACTACTTGTGTCGTTTTACTAATATGTGTACTACTTACCTGTGACGTTTTTACTAATATGTTTGCACTATGGAACTGTGATGCTGGAAACTTGAATTTCCCTCGGGATCAATAAAGTTACTATCTATCTATCTATCTATCTATCTATCTATCTATCTATCTATCTATCTATTTAATGAGTGAGGAGATCGTTTAAACATCCATCCAGTAACTTCACTGATAACGAGAACAGATGAAGCTCAGCAGGTGAGTAATTGATTGATTACTTTGCAGTAATTAATCAGAGCAGCAAACACACCTCCTCCACTCACCTAAAATATCCTAAATCTCCCTTCAGGAGCACCATGGAACGCTAAATTATGAGATTACTGTTGTTTTCACATATCTTGTTGCTGATTGGCCCAGAGGCTGCTGGGACGACAGGTGTCCCCTCTCTGGGTTCGTCTCTTACCTGCGCTCTCTGTGCCTGCTGGGTCTGGGAAGCTGCCGCGGGATGGAGGTGCTCTGGCTGCTCCTCAGACATCCCATGATGGGGGAGGGGGGCAGCGCTGCACCCCGGGGGGAAGCATCACCCTCGGCCTCGTCAGCGAGGGACGAGGTGGAACCTCCCATGATGCACCTGGCTCAGGAGGAAGCGCCTGAGGGAGGAAGCAGAGGGAGAGTCGGCATCTCCTGATAACTGATTCATTTTTATTTTTATAAACGACAAATATTCTCTGATTCCAGCTTCTCACATTATGAGGATCTTCTGCTTTTCTTTGTCATATATAATATTAAACTGAATATATATAGATAAAACAAGCTATTTGAATATGTCATCTTGGGCTGACTCCTTCACCATTTTCTGACATTTTATAGACTAATAAAACAATCTGCAGACTGATCAATAATAAAAATGAATCTTTAGTTGCAGCTCTAATTGAAAAGACTCATGCTGACATTAGAAGTGTGCACATTAAGCAAAGGGTCAAAACAACTTCCCACATACTCAAATTAACCCAAATTTCGTTTTGTAGGAGTCTAATTTTTTTGACAATAAGCTGAATTTCCATTTTTTGCAAAATTGCAAAAACAAAATAGAGTTCAAACATTGGTGTTAAAGTTTGTTTAAGTTGCTCATTAAAGTTGAGGTTTGAGTTTCACCAGGGCCGGCATAGGTCATATAGGCGGTCGCTTATGACGCCACCTTCTGGGGGGCGCTGGTCAACCTCTAAAAAAAATAAAAAATAAAATAATAATACATTTTTTCTTAAATGCCGGTGGGCAACCTTCCTCATGTTCTGCAATGAGGAGACACTTTTAATAAATGATATTGATATTTCTGTTTTTATTTGAAAATCTTTATTTATCTTTTTCTTAAATTATTTATTTACTCTTTTGTTTAATTTTCCCTTTTGTTTACTAATATATAATTTTTATAAATTTTTTAAATTATTTATTTATTTATTTTTGCATTTATTTTTTATTTATTCTATATTTATTTTTAAATCTATGCCTTTATTTATGTATTTATTTATTTTTTTTCTTATTGCACGAGGCAGAAATGTATAAAGAAAAGAATACGGAAATAAATAAGTTTGGGGAAATAAATAAGTGGCGAAATGCAAAGGGAAAATTGTGCAAAAGTAAAAGCATAAATACATAAATAAATACATATATTTAAAGGTAAATATAAAACAAATAAAAAATAAATGCATAAAATAAATAATGTAAAAATAAATATAAAAAGTAATACATATATGCAAAAATAAATAAATAAATTTAAATAAATACATAAATAAATTTAACAGGAATTAATACAAAGATAAATAAATAAAGAAGCAAATTAAAACAGAAATATCAATTTATGTCACATTTTATCAATTAATTAATGGCTACATATATTTTTAATATTATTATTTTTGCTACATCTAATGACATATTCATTTATTTATTGAGACATTTATTTATTTATTTTTTATTTTTGGCAGGTTCCATCCTCCATACAAAGTGAGGTTTTACATTGATTAGTTTAAAATGCATGATATTTATACTTAATCAGTATTGACAGCATCAGTGTCCTGCAAAGACACACAGATATTCAAAGGTACATTAGTGAGTGACATTGCTCAGACTGCTGTCAGCTCCCTCCCTGCTCACTCCACAGTTTTGTCCTTGAACAAGGACTTGAAATCAGCCTGATAACATCAGGAGCTCCAGCTTCACACGAGTGTGATACGAACACACTGATCAGAAGACACATGTTCTCTATCGAAGATTCACTTCTTGAAACATTATAAAAAAAATCACATCTCAAAGCATTTGTCTCCTTCTTTTTCTAGTTTGATCTTTAATCTGTCTCTGAATGATAGAATAACAATCAATACATTAAAGATTCAAACTCACTACTACTGTGTGGTTTGAAGAACACGCCAGGAGAATTCCTCTGTGCCTCAATGCAGATGCTTCCCTGCTGATAGTGAAGTTCACATAGACTTTAGGTAACCTGGTGCACCTGCAGTACAGCTGGTGGCTGAATGAGAAACTGCAGAGCAGCGTGAGGACATTGAGACAAACGGCAGCACAGAGGACAGTTGGACTCACCTGACTGCAGACGGGACTCTCGTGCAAGAAGGAGATGAATATTCCTGCCAGCTGCCTGAGATCTCCATGCATCTTCTTTAATTTAAGCCCCGATGTGCACAGTCACCACTGTTCTCCTCTCACCACCACCATCAAGCTGCAGGGAATACAGTGCACTTCCTGTCACGACATTCAAAATAAAACTAATGACCAATGGTTGCATTTTTTAGGTTGTAGCCGGCTCAGTTTTAAAGCTAGAGTGAAGATACTGGTATCATGTGAGAAAAAAAAACCAATAAATTTATTCATAAAAGGGCTGTCAATCAATTAAAATATTTAATCATGATTAATCGCAAATTAATCACACATTTTTTACCTGTTCAAAATGTACCTTAAAGGGAGATTTGTCAAGTATTTAATACTCTTATCAACATGGGAGTGGGCAAATATGCTGCTTTATGCAAATGTATCTATATATTTATTATTGGAAATCAATGAACAACACAAAACAATGACAGATATTGTCCAGAAACCCTCACAGGTACTGCATTTAGCATAAAACAATATGCTCAGATCATAACATGGCAAACTGCAGCCCAACAGGCAACAACAGCTGTCAGTGTGTCAGTGTGCTGACTTGACTATGACTTGCCCCAAACTGCATGTGATTATCATAAAGTGGGCATGTCTGTAAAGGGGAGACTCGTGGGTACCCATAGAACCCATTTACATTCACATATCTGGAGGTCAGAGGTCAAGGGACCCCTTTGAAAATGGACATGACAGTTTTTCCTCACCAAAATTTAGCGTAAGTTTTGAGTGACAGTGAATTACATATATTCGAGTTTTGGACTGCTGGTTGGACAAAACAAGCAAACTGAAGACATCGCCATGGGCTGAGTGGCATTTTTAAATATGAAATTAATCTTTAGTAGCAGCCCTAAAGCAGTTTACATGAACTAGTGGTGTATTTCAAACCCATTGCATTCAATTTTAAATTTTATTAAGAAATAAAGTAATAAATTGTGTGCTGGCAAACAAGAAAAAAAAATGGAATTACCATTACTTTAGTACAACGACAAGGGCTGCAATTTATGATAATTCTATTTATCGTAAACCTATGAAATGTAAACAAAAAAATAATAATAAAAATCACAACTTCTCAAAGCCCCCTGTGGCATCTTCAAATTGCTTGTTTTGCCCCAAAAAAACGAATAAAAAATCCAGACATTAATTTTTGTAATGTTCTCACATCCGCACATTTTAGAAGCTGGAATCAGAGAATGTTTGAATTTTTGCATTATAATCAAAATTGTTGATTTAAATTTTCTGTGAATAGACTAATCAATTAATTGTTTGAGCCCCAATTATGACCCCTGTGACCACAAGCAACCAACCATCAGCAGAAACACCACTACGGCTAATTTGTGTTGTTCTTTTTGCTCATATAGACCTAATTGATTAATTAAATTCCACTCAATTCTTGTCATAGAAGTTCCTGTCAGACTAATTGGTACCAAACTCTGTTAAAAACTCCAATCTTTGAATAGAAAACTGGGTTTGGAAGGTCCATACTCACCCTTCTTCTCTGCAGACATGTGTTTCTCTTTTATTTTGAAGGTACTTCCCCTCTGTTTCCGGTCCTTACATTGGCTAACTATAGCTAGCTTGGCGCAGCTCTCCTTCAGCTCGCCGCGTTGGACAATTTTCTTTTTCTCCAGGGACATTTTCGGGACGAACACCGGGCAGCAGCCGCCACGTATCGATCTCTTATCCGGTCAAGATGTATATCTTCTTCCTGCATTACGGTCCAGGATGATGCAAGCTAAACACCGAAACATGTTCAGTTACATTCCCCCCAACCAAACTCCATTATAAATATAGCAGTATAATGTTACTAGACTTATATGCATGTGCACACCTTGTAAAACACGAATTTAAGTGTTTCTTACAACTCATTGCTGCTTTGTGCTTAATTCGGCATAGAAATAATACACCAAACTCCATTATAAATCTAGCAGTATAATTTTATTGACTTATAGGCACGTATACACCTTGTAAAAAACAAATTAAGTTTTTCTTAAGTCTCATTGCTTCTTTTTGCTTAATTCGGCATAGAGATAATAAACCAAACTCCATTATAAATCTAGCAGTATAATGTTATTTGACTTATATGCATGTATACACCTTGTAAAACATGAATTTACGTTTTTCTTATGAATCATTACTGCTTAACCATAAAATATATTAATAAAGAAAAAAATAATACCACAACATTAAACTAAAAACTAAGAAATGAAAACAGACCATAAAAGATATTAATAGAAAAAAAAAGAAGAAAAAAAATACCACAACATTAAACAAAAAACTAATAAATGAAATCGAAACTATAAAAGATATTAATAAAAAAAAAAAAAAAATACCACAGCATTAAAGGGACTATTTGTAACTTATCACGCGCATAAATCCTAACGGGTCGCAATCCGATGCGCGCTCGCGTGTGGGTACGCGCAGCAGCTCTGCTCCTGCTGCCTGCTTGCAGAAGCGCTCGTTCTCACCCGTTCGGCTCGCTCCCACTCCACGTGCACACGCGCACACTGCAGAGAGTTAGTTTAGCTCTGAGAATATCCAGTGAATGTGCAGTGGACGTTTTGCAGATATAAATGCTGCAGCTCCTCCAGACCAACAGAGGTTTCCCGTGTCTTGTGAAGTGACGGAGCTCCGCAGCGAGTTACGTTATCGTCCCGACAGGGTGTCGGTCTCTCCCCCCCCTAACCCTAACCCTATTAAAACGAAACCATAAAAATATTAATAAAAAAAAAAAAAAAAAAAAAAATACCAAAGCATTAACCTGAATCTATGAAATGAAAACGAAACTATAAAAGATATTAATAAAAAATAAAAAAAAAATTAAAATTAAAAAAATTAAAAAATTAAACTAAAAACTAATGAATGAAAACAAAACTATAAAAGATAAAAATAAAAAAATAAATAAAAAAAAAATAAAAAAAAAATACCACAGCATTAACCTAAATCTAAGAAATGAAAAAGAAACCATAAAAGATAACACTAACCCTAACCCTAACCCTAGCCCCCTAACCCTAACCCTAACCCTATTAATACGAAACCATAAAAATATTAATAGAAAAAAATAAAAAATAAAAACATTAAACTAAAAACTAATGAATGAAAACGAAACTATAAAATATATTAAAAAAAAAAAAAAAAAAAAAAAAATACCACAGCATTAACCTAAATCTAAGACATGAAAACGAAACTATAAAATATATTAATAAAAAAAAAAAAAAAAAATACAACAGCATTAACCGAAATCTATGAAATGAAAATGAAACTATAAAAGATATTAATAAAAAAATAAATAAAAAAAAAATAAAAAAAAAATACCACAGTATTAACCTAAATCTAAGAAATGAAAAAGAAACCATAAAAGATAACACTAACCCTAACCCTAACCCTACCCCCCTAACCCTAACCCTATTAATACGAAACCATAAAAATATTAATAAAAAAAATAAAAAATAAAAACATTAAACTAAAAACTAATGAATGAAAACGAAACTATAAAATATATTAAAAAAAAAAAAAAAAAAAAAAAAATACCACAGCATTAATCTAAATCTAAGACATGAAAACGAAACTATAAAATATATTAAAAAAAAAAAAAAAAAAAAAAAATACCACAGCATTAACCTAAATCTAAGACATGAAAACGAAACTATAAAATATATTAATAAAAAAAAAAAATTAAAAAAAAAAATACCACAGCATTAACCTAAATCTAAGAAATGAAAAAGAAACCAGAAAAGATAACCGTAACCCTAAACCTAACCCTAACCCTAACCCTATTAATAAGAAATCATAAAAATATTAATAAAAAAAATAAAAGATAAAAACATTAAACTAAAAACTAAGAAATGAAAACGAAACTATAAAATATATTAATAAAAAAATAAATAAAAAAAAAATACCACAACATTAAACTAAAAACTAATTAATGAACACGAAACTATAAAATATATTAATAAAAAAAAAAATAAAAAAAAAAATACCACAGCATTAACCTAAATCTAAGAAATGAAAAAGAAACCAGAAAAGATAACCCTAACCCTAACCCTAACCCTAACCCTAAACCCTAACCCTAACCCTAACCATATTAAAACGAAACAATAAAAATATTAATAAAAAAAAAAAAAAAAAAAAAAATACCAAAGCATTAACCTGAATCTATTAAATGAAAACGAAACTATAAAAGATATTAATAAAAAATAAAAAAAAAATAAAAATTAAAAAAATTAAAAAAATTAAACTAAAAACTAATGAATGAAAACAAAACTATAAAAGATAATAATAAAAAAATAAATAAAAAAAAAATAAAAAAAAAATACCACAGCATTAACCTAAATCTAAGAAATGAAAAAGAAACCATAAAAGATAACACTAACCCTAACCCTAACCCTACCCCCCTAACCCTAACCCTATTAATACGAAACCATAAAAATATTAATAAAAAAAAATAAAAAATAAAAACATTAAACTAAAAACTAATGAATGAAAACGAAACTATAAAATATATTAATAAAAAAAAAAAAAAAAAAAATACCACAGCATTAACCGAAATCTATGAAATGAAAACGAAACTATAAAAGATATTAATAAAAAAAAAATAAAAAAAAAATACCACAGTATTAACCTAAATCTAAGAAATGAAAAAGAAACCATAAAAGATAACACTAACCCTAACCCTAACCCTAACCCTATTAATACGAAACCATAAAAATATTAATAAAAAAAACTAAAAAATAAAAACATTAAACTAAAAACTAATGAATGAAAACGAAACTATAAAAGATATTAATAAAAAAAAAAAAAAATACATTAAAGGGACTATTTGTAACTTATCACGCGCATAAATCCTAACGGGTCGCAATCCCATGCGCGCTCGCGTGTGGGTACGCGCAGCAGCTCTGCTCCTGCTGCCTGCTTGCAGAAGCGCTCGTTCTCACCCGTTCGGCTCGCTCCCACTCCACGTGCACACGCGCACACTGCAGAGAGTTAGTTTAGCTCTGAGAATATCCAGTGAATGTGCAGTGGACGTTTTTGCAGAAATAAATGCTGCAGCTCCTCCAG
>CAKAOJ020000210.1:442500-445000 GCA_916701645.2 Sebastolobus alascanus | reverse complement strand
AACTATAAAATATATTAATAAAAAAAAAATAAAAAAAAAATACCACAGCATTAACCTAAATCTAAGAAATGAAAAAGACACCAGAAAAGATAAACCTAACACTAACCCTAACCCTAGCCCTAACCCCTAACCCTAACCCTAACCATATTAAAACGAAACCATAAAAATATTAATTAAAAAAAAATAAATAAATAAATACCAGAGCATTAACCTAAATCTAAGAAATGAAAACGAAACTATAAAATATATTAATAAAAAAATAAATAAAAAAAAAATACCACAACATTAAACTAAAAACTAATTAATGAACACGAAACTATAAAATATATTAATAAAAAAAAAAAATAAAAAAAAAAATACCACAGCATTAACCTAAATCTAAGAAATGAAAAAGAAACCAGAAAAGATAACCCTAACCCTAACCCTAACCCTAACCCTAAACCCTAACCCTAACCCTAACCCTATTAAAACGAAACCATAAAAATATTAATAAAAAAAAAAAAAAAAAAAAAAATACCAAAGCATTAACCTGAATCTATGAAATGAAAACGAAACTATAAAAGATATTAATAAAAAATAAAAAAAAAATTAAAATTAAAAAAATTAAAAAATTAAACTAAAAACTAATGAATGAAAATAAAACTATAAAAGATAATAATAAAAAAATTAATTAAAAAAAAATTAAAAAAAAATACCACAGCATTAACCTAAATCTAAGAAATGAAAAAGAAACCATAAAAGATAACACTAACCCTAATCCTAACCCTAACCCCTAACCCTAACCCTAACCCTATTAATACGAAACCATAAAAATATTAATAAAAAAAATAAAAAATAAAAGATAAAAACATTAAACTAAAAACTAATAAATGAAAACGAAACTATAAAATATATTAATAAAAAAAAAAATAAAAAAAAAATACCACAGCATTAACCTAAATGTAAGAAATGAAAAAGACACCAGAAAAGATAAACCTAACCCTAACCCTAACCCTAACCCTAACCCTAACCCCTAACCCTAACCCTATTAAAACGAAACCATAAAAATATTAATTAAAAAAAAAAAAATAAATAAATACCACAGCATTAACCTAAATCTAAGAAATGAAAACGAAACTATAAAATATATTAATAAAAAAAAAAATAAAAAAAAAATAAAAAAAAAATACCACAGCATTAACCTAACTCTAAGAAATGAAAACGAAACCATAAAATATATTAACAAAAAAAAAAAAAAAAAAAAAAATCAAAACATTAAACTAGAAACTAATAAATGAAACCGAAACTATAAAATATATTAATAAAAAAAAAAATAAAAAAAACATACCACAGCATTAACCTAAATCTAAGAAATGAAAAAGAAACCATAAAAGATAACCCTAACACTAACCCTAACCCTAACCCTATTAATAAGAAATCATAAAAATATTAATAAAAAAAATAAAAGATAAAAACATTAAACTAAAAACTAAGAAATGAAAACGAAACTATAAAATATATTAATAAAAAAATAAATAAAAAAAAAATACCACAACATTAAACTAAAAACTAATTAATGAACACGAAACTATAAAATATATTAATAAAAAAAAAAATAAAAAAAAAAATACCACAGCATTAACCTAAATCTAAGAAATGAAAAAGAAACCAGAAAAGATAACCCTAACCCTAACCCTAACCCTAACCCTAAACCCTAACCCTAAACCTAACCCTATTAAAACGAAACCATAAAAATATTAATAAAAAAAAAAAAAAAAAAAAAAATACCAAAGCATTAACCTGAATCTATGAAATGAAAACGAAACTATAAAAGATATTAATAAAAAATAAAAAAAAAATTAAAATTAAAAAAATTAAAAAATTAAACTAAAAACTAATGAATGAAAACGAAAATATAAAATATATTAATAAAAAAATAAATAAAAAAAAAATAAAACAAAAATACCACAGCATTAACCTAAATCTAAGAAATGAAAAAGAAACCATAAAAGATAACCCTAACCCTACCCCCCTAACCCTAACCCTATTAATACGAAACCATAAAAATATTAATAAAAAAAAATAAAAAATAAAAACATTAAACTAAAAACTAATGAATGAAAACGAAACTATAAAATATATTAATAAAAAAAAAAAAAAAAAAAACCACAGCATTAACCCAAATCTATGAAATGAAAACGAAACTATAAAAGATATTAATAAAAAAATAAATAAAAAAAAAATACCACAGTATTAACCTAAATCTAAGAAATGAAAAAGAAACCATAAAAGATAACACTAACCCTAACCCTAACCCTAACCCTATTAATACGAAACCATAAAAATATTAATAAAAAAAACTAAAAAATAAAAACATTAAACTAAAAACTAATGAATGAAAACGAAACTATAAAATATATTAAAAAAAAAAAAAAAAAAAAAAAAATACCACAGCATTAATCTAAATCTAAGACATGAAAACGAAACTATAAAATATATTAAAAAAAAAAAAAAAAAAAAA
>CAKAOJ020000210.1:435000-437500 GCA_916701645.2 Sebastolobus alascanus | reverse complement strand
AATATCTAAGAAATGAAAACGAAACTATAAAATATATTAATAAAAAAAACAAAAAACAAAAAAATACCACAGCATTAACCTCTCTAAGAAATGAAAACAAAACCATAAAATATATTAATAAACCAAAAACATAAATAAAAAATAAAAACATTAAACTAAAAACTAATAAATGAAAACGAAACTATAAAATATATTAATAAAAAAATAAATAAAAAAAAAATAAAAAAAAAATACCAAAGCATTAACCTAAATCTAAGAAATGAAAAAGAAACCAGAAAAGATAACCCTAACCCTAACCCTATTAAAACGAAACCATAAAAATAATAATAAAAAAAAAAAAATAAAAAAAAATACCAAAGCATTAACCTAAATCTATGAAATGAAAACGAAACTATAAAAGATATTAATAAAAAAAAAAAAAAAAAAAAAAAAAAAATACCAAAACATTTAACTAAACACTATGAAATGAAATCGAAACTATAAAAGATATTAATAAAAAAAAAAAAGAAATAAAAAAAAGAAATACCACAGCATTAACCTAAATCTAAGAAATGAAAATGAAACCATGAAAGATATTAATAAAAAAAAAAATAATAAATAAATAAATAAATACCACGGCATTAACCTAAATCTAAGAAATGAAAACGAAACCATAAAATATATTAATAAAAAAAAATTAAAAAATACCACAGCATTAACCTAAATCTAAGAAATGAAAAAGAAACCAGAAAAGATAACCCTAACCCTAATCCTAACCCTAACCCCTAACCCTAACCTTATTAAAACGAAACCATAAAAATATTAATAAAAAAAAAAAAAAAAAAAAAAAAAACCACAGCATTAACCTTAATATAATAAATTAAAACGAAACTATGAAAGATATTAATAAAAAAAAAAAAATACCAAAGCATTAACCTAAATCTATGAAATGAAAACGAAACTATAAAAGATATTAATAAAAAAAAAAAAAAAAAAAAAAAAAAAAAAAAAAAATACCACAGCATTAACCCAAATCTAAGAAATTAAAATTAAAATATAAAATATATTAAAAAAAATATTAATAAAAAAAAAAAAAAAAAAATACCAAAACATTTAACTAAAAACTATAAAATGAAAACGAAACTATAAAATATATTAATAAAAAAAAAATAAAAAAAAAAAAAATACCAAAACATTTAACTAAAAACTATGAAATGAAATCGAAACTATAAAAGACATTAATAAAAAAAAAATAAAAAAATACCACAACATTAAACTAAAAACTAATTAATGAACACGAAACTATAAAATATATTAATGAAAAAAAAAAATAAATAAAAAAAATAAATACCACAGCATTAACCTAAATCTAAGAAATGAAAAAGAAACCAGAAAAGATAACCCTAACCCTAATCCTAACCCTAACCCCTAACCCTAACCTTATTAAAACGAAACCATAAAAATATTAATTAAAAAAAAAAAAAAAAAAAAAAAAAAACCACAGCATTAACCTTAATCTAAGAAATGAAAACGAAACTATAAAAAATATTAAAAAAAAAAAAAAAAAAAAAAAAATACCAAAACATTAACCTAAATCTATGAAATGAAAACGAAACTATAAAAGATATTAATGAAAAAAAAAAATAAATAAAAAAAATAAATACCACAGCATTAACCTAAATCTAAGAAATGAAAAAGAAACCAGAAAAGATAACCCTAACCCTAATCCTAACCCTAACCCCTAACCCTAACCCTAACCTTATTAAAACGAAACCATAAAAATATTAATAAAAAAAAAAAAAAAAAAAAAAAAAACCACAGCATTAACTTTAATCTAAAAAATGAAAACGAAAATATAAAAGATATTAATAAAAAAAAAAAAATACCAAAGCATTAACCTAAATCTATGAAATGAAAACGAAACTATAAAAGATATTAATAAAAAAAAAAAAAAAAAAAAAAAATTCCACAGCATTAACCCAAATCTAAGAAATGAAAACCAAACTATAAAATATATTAATAAAAAAAAAAAAAAAAAATACCAAAACATTTAACTAAAAACTATATAATTAAAACTAAAATATAAAAAATATTAATAAAAAAAAAAAAAAAAAAAAAAAAAAAATACCAAAACATTTAACTAAAAACTATGAAATGAAATCGAAACTATAAAAGATATTAATAAAAAAATAAAATAAAAAAATACCACAACATTAAACTAAAAACTAATTAATGAACACGAAACTATAAAATATATTAATGAAAAAAAAAAATAAATAAAAAAAATAAATACCACAGCATTAACCTAAATCTAAGAAATGAAAATGAAAACATAAAATATATTAATAAAAAAAAATTTAAAAATACCACAGCATTAACCTAAATCTAAGAAATGAAAAAGAAACCAGAAAAGATAACCCTAACCCTAATCCTAACCCTAACCCCTAACCCTAACCTTATTAAAACGAAACCATAAAAATATTAATTAAAAAAAAAAAAAAAAAAAAAAAAACCACAGCAT
>CAKAOJ020000210.1:430000-432500 GCA_916701645.2 Sebastolobus alascanus | reverse complement strand
AAAAAAAAAAAAAAAAAATAAAAAAATACCAAAACATTAACCTAAATCTATGAAATGAAAACGAAACTATAAAAGATATTAATGAAAAAAAAAAATAAATAAAAAAAATAAATACCACAGCATTAACCTAAATCTAAGAAAAGAAAAAGAAACC
This sequence comes from Sebastolobus alascanus, assembly GCA_916701645.2. NCBI lineage: Eukaryota > Metazoa > Chordata > Actinopteri > Perciformes > Sebastidae > Sebastolobus > Sebastolobus alascanus. The sequence goes on along the minus strand of CAKAOJ020000210.1, from coordinate 432,346 downwards.
AGAAAAGATAACCCTAACCCTAATCCTAACCCTAACCCCTAACCCTAACCCTAACCTTATTAAAACGAAACCATAAAAATATTAATAAAAAAAAAAAAAAAAAAAAAAAAACCACAGCATTAACCTTAATCTATGAAATGAAAACGAAACTATAAAAGATATTAATAAAAAAAAACAAAAAACAAAAAACAAAAAAATTCCACAGCATTAACCCAAATCTAAGAAATGAAAACCAAACTATAAAATATATTAATAAAAAAAAAAAAAAAAAATACCAAAACATTTAACTAAAAACTATATAATGAAAACGAAACTATAAAAGATATTAATAAAAAAAAAAAAAAAAAAAAAAAAAAAAAAAAAAAAAAAAAAAAAAAAAAAAAAAAAAAAAAAAAAAAAAAAAAAAAAAAAAAAAAAAAAAAAAAAAAAAAAAAAAAAAAAAAAAAAAAAAAAAAAAAAAAAAAAAAAAAAAAAAAAAAAAAAAAAAAAAAAAAAAAAAAAAAAAAAAAAAAAAAAAAAAAAAAAAAAAAAAAAAAAAAAAAAAAAAAAAAAAAAAAAAAAAAAAAAAAAAAAAAAAAAACAAAAAAAAAAAAAAAAAAAAAAAAAAAAAAAAAAAAAAAAAAAAAAAAAAAAAAAAAAAAAAAAAAAAAAAAAAAAAAAAAAAAAAAAAAAAAAAAAAAAAAAAAAAAAAAAAAAAAAAAAAAAAAAAAAAAAAAAAAAAAAAAAAAAAAAAAAAAAAAAAAAAAAAAAAAAAAAAAAAAAAAAAAAAAAAAAAAAAAAAAAAAAAAAAAAAAAAAAAAAAAAAAAACCTAAATCTAAGAAATGAAAAAGAAACCAGAAAAGATAACCCTAACCCTAATCCTAACCCTAACCCCTAACCCTAACCCTAACCTTATTAAAACGAAACCATAAAAATATTAATAAAAAAAAAAAAAAAAAAAAAAAAAAACCACAGCATTAACTTTAATCTAAAAAATGAAAACGAAACTATAAAAGATATTAATAAAAAAAAAAAAAATACCAAAGCATTAACCTAAATCTATGAAATGAAAACGAAACTATAAAAGATATTAATAAAAAAAAAACAAAAAACAAAAAAATTCCACAGCATTAACCCAAATCTAAGAAATGAAAACCAAACTATAAAATATATTAATAAAAAAAAAAAAAAAAAATACCAAAACATTTAACAAAAAACTATATAATGAAAACGAAAATATAAAAGATATTAATAAAAAAAAAAAAAAAAAAAAAAAAAAAAAATACCAAAACATTTAACTAAAAACTATGAAATGAAATCGAAACTATAAAAGATATTAATAAAAAAATAAAATAAAAAAATACCACAACATTAAACTAAAAACTAATTAATGAACACGAAACTATAAAATATATTAATGAAAAAAAAAAATAAATAAAAAAAATAAATACCACAGCATTAACCTAAATCTAAGAAATGAAAATGAAACCATAAAATATATTAATAAAAAAAAATTTAAAAATACCACAGCATTAACCTAAATCTAAGAAATGAAAAAGAAACCAGAAAAGATAACCCTAACCCTAATCCTAACCCTAACCCCTAACCCTAACCTTATTAAAACGAAACCATAAAAATATTAATTAAAAAAAAAAAAAAAAAAAAAAAAAAACCACAGCATTAACCTTAATCTAATAAATGAAAACGAAACTATAAAAGATATTAATAAAAAAAAAAAAAAAAAAAAAATACCAAAACATTAACCTAAATCTATGAAATGAAAACGAAACTATAAAAGATATTAATGAAAAAAAAAAATAAATAAAAAAAATAAATACCACAGCATTAACCTAAATCTAAGAAATGAAAAAGAAACCAGAAAAGATAACCCTAACCCTAATCCTAACCCTAACCCCTAACCCTAACCCTAACCTTATTAAAACGAAACCATAAAAATATTAATAAAAAAAAAAAAAAAAAAAAAAAAAACCACAGCATTAACCTTAATCTAAGAAATGAAAACGAAACTATAAAAGATATTAATAAAAAAAAAAAAATACCAAAGCATTAACCTAAATCTATGAAATGAAAACGAAACTATAAAAGATATTAATAAAAAAAAACAAAAAACAAAAACAAAAAAATTCCACAGCATTAACCCAAATCTAAGAAATGAAAACCAAACTATAAAATATATTAATAAAAAAAAAAAAAAAAAATACCAAAACATTTAACTAAAAACTATATAATTAAAACCAAACAAAAAAATATATTAATAAAAAAAAAAAAAAAAAAAAAAAAAAAATACCAAAACATTTAACTAAAAACTATGAAATGAAATCAAAACTATAAAAGATATTAATAAA